>PVIY010011296.1:0-65859 GCA_004026745.1 Myrmecophaga tridactyla | reverse complement strand
GTTGCTTGATGCGGTTGGGTTGAATCTATTTAGCATCAAAGCTGTTCAGCTCTGCAGGGTGACGGGGTGGGGATGAGAGATGAGAAGGGGCTTGGGCGTTGCCTGCTGCCAGCTGTGACCTCTGCTCACAACTCTCTGCTTTAACCACGAGTTGCTTTGCATTCCATATTGCAAGATCTGATTAATAAATACACCCAATAGCTCTATTACTTCGGAAAGATAACTGACCAACAAGCTTTATGACCAGCCAATCCTTTCCCTTAGCAACTAGACAGGAATACAATTAAAATGACTTCATTTTAATTAAGGTTCACGATAAATCATCTCTTATTTTTTTTAAGGAACTCCTACTTCTGGGGAATAAAGAAAATAATATAGCGAAATAGAAAATATTTTAGAAAAAATAAGATTTTTTAATCTAGATACTTCCTTTCTCCTGTGAAGAAAATGGGTTGCTTTTCTTGTGTGTGACTTGAATAAACATGAGTTAATCAGTGAGTGAGAAAGTTTGTCTATTGATTTAGTTTCCTTGAAGACATTTTATAATGATAGTGTATATTAAATAAAGAGACAAGAATGATCTTTTCTTTGACTAATTTTGTTTTCATCTCATGCTTCCTGACGTTTGAAAAGGTTTAAAAATAAAAAAAGACAGTTTTTAAAGGAGTGTTCTTCTATTTTAATTGAAAGCAGGCCTTTGCACCAATACTACAGTAAAATAATAGCAGTAGAGATTTATGCTTGGATTTTTTTTTTTCTTTTCCGACAGGACACAATCAATAAATTGGAAAATGAATTGAGAACCACGAAGAGTGAAATGGCCCGATACCTGAAAGAATACCAAGACCTCCTCAATGTGAAAATGGCTTTGGATATTGAGATTGCAGCTTACAGGTAAAAACTGAGGGGCAGAGGTAGCAGCCACTAAATCTTAGAAAGAAACAGAACCCATTTAAAGTGGTGTTGAATCAGAAACCTTCAAGAATAGTCAGCTATCTTTGTAGTAATTGAGTATTAGTTTTGTGGCCTCTTCCAAGAAGACGGTCTTTATATAACAAGTAAGAGTTTAACCTTGTAATAATGAATTCCATTCTTAGCTTTCTAGTCCATTTTAAATCTAATAGGATTATTATAAGGTGTTTTTGTTTTTCTGGTCTCAGTCATAAAATCCCTACTCATTAAGTTTTGATAACGCCCAAAGCTGTTCCAGCTTGCATTTGCCTGTAAGGGTGGCATTAGGGCCAAGCAATGCGGGGTGGGCTGCAAGTCATTAAAAGAAGTCCTTGTGCTTGTGATTTGTAATCCCATTTTCCACCTGCTTCCCCAGGAAACTCTTGGAAGGCGAGGAGACCCGGCTCAGTTTCACCAGCGTGGGAAGCTTAACCAGTGGCTACTCCCAGAGTTCCCAGGTCTTTGGCCGATCTGCCTACGGTGGTCTACAGACCAGCTCCTACTTGATGTCCGCCCGCTCTTTCCCATCTTATTACGCCAGCCACGTCCAAGAAGAACAGATTGAGGTGGAGGAAACCATAGAGGCAGCTAAAGCTGAGGAGGCCAAGGAAGAACCTGCCTCTGAAGGAGAAGCTGAAGAGGAGGAGAAGGAGAAGGAGAAGGAAGAGGCTGAGGAAGAGGAGGGAGCTGAAGAGGAAGAAGGTATGATTTTTGTAAAAACAAAACCCCTAGAATTTCCACTACAAACTGTGTGTAGGTATTAAGAGGTGGACAAGATAAATAAATCATTGCTTAAGCCAAGGGAGTTTTATTCATCTGTGATTTTAGAACCTTATATAATACATTTATCTATTTGTGCAACAAACATTTAGTAAACCCTTAATTATGAGGGTGGTAATTTGTCAAATTGGCTGTCCCAGAGATACTCATCTTTATGTAGCTTGGCAGTTTTTTTTAAATAACGTTTTAAGAGATCATCCTCCTGTTGCCTTTTTATTTTGACTAAATTTCATTTTTAATATACTGATTTAATGCAGCTGTTTGCTGTCCTAAGGAGTGAAAGTGAATACCAGACTTTTGATGAAAGAAAACTGAGTTTAGGTCTTGGAGAGGAGAAAAGTGTCCAATAATTAGAAGTAATTTCATCCTATTAAAATATGTGTTCAGGGGCAAATTATTCATGGTAAGGAGTGTTCATCTTATTATCTTATGTGCTTTCTCAGAGCTGAGGTTGCAGGTAAGTTGCATCCTGACACTTGTGTTTTAACACAAAACCTTGCAGAAATATCTTGACTGGACTTGCCCTGGATTTTATTTTTTTTTTTTAATTTTCTTTTTATTCTATAGCCGCCAAGGAAGAAGCTGAAGAAGCAAAGGAAGAGGAAGAGGAAGGAGGTGAAGGTGAAGAAGGAGAAGAAACCAAGGAAGCTGAAGAGGAAGAGAAGAAGGATGAAGGTGCTGGTGAGGAGCAAGCAACAAAGAAGAAAGATTGAGCTCCCTTGTCCTTAACTAGTTCAGGAAAAATTCTCCCGAAATCAGGTCAACCCCATCGCCAACCAGTCAGTTGAGTTCCAGATACTATATGAATTAAGAAGTCAATATATGTATAATTCTGAGATGACTTAAGCTGGACTTTCAATGTTGTGCTATGACTTTTCTCCTTATGCAGAGTATCTGTTTGCTTGCAGAGTGGCTTCCTGGCTTGCTGCCAGCCTGTGCATGGTACATGCTTATGAGTTCAGGATCTATGACAATGTGAATAATTCAGATGTTTACAATAAAAAAAAACATGAATAAATGAATTCACTAATGTTAATGTTAAACTTCATGGAAAAAAATAGTACTTTGAACCTTTGGTGGTTAGAAATTAAAGACCTCGAGTTATGTGCAATAAATAGTAAATAAAGTTATACTGAATGACGTATCATTTTTACTGTGGTTGTTGACTTAATTAAAGATCTTAAAGATATTGTTGACTTAATATTTCAAAGAAGCCAACAATACAAGCCAGATATACAAGTGGAAAACTGACCTCCAAAATACTTTGATAAAGTCAAAAAAACCATGCATTTTTAATTTGGTAATTTTAAGGGATACAGTTAGGTCATGACCATTCATGAAATCTTTCCCCTCACAAATTTTGCTGATAATAAATTTGAGTAAATGACAGAATCTAGAGTTCTTTTAAAATACATATATATATCTATAGATAGCAATATACGTTGCCCCAGAAAATGTACCTTATTAAGTTGGGGAATGACTTTCTTAGAGGAAAGACTGCAGTTATGTGGCCAGTATACTCTTTATATTAAACAGATAATCTTAACACAAGTATGTAATGATAAATGCAATATGCATAGAACATGAATTGCAGACATCCATCACTATAAATAAATTGTTTTGTGGTCTATGATGGGCTGAAGTTGAAACCTCAGCAAATGATGTAATGAGAAAGAAGAAATTTTTACCAATGTATAATTTGGGAAAGAGAGAGAAGTATATCAAAGGTTATGTGCCACTGCAAACATGTTGCTTGTAATCCTGAGCTCATGATTCAGTGTATTGTTCGAGTCTGTTGTCTCAAGTAAAGAACATTCAATGCCACACATTTTTAACCTTTAAGAAATTACAGATACATCGTAATGAAATTGTTACTTATGGGGGGGGGGGAGATTATATACTTGTGCGTCGCAATTGGCCCTGCTCTGCATGTATTTACTGAGAAATATTCAGATTTCAATGATAGCTTTAACTGGTTGGACACTGCATCAGATACATACTCATCTCTCATCCCTGTCCACTGTAAATTTCTGAAAGCTCTTAACACTTGCATTTGATGTGGAATGTAGATGAAATTATTGACTGCTGTCCTGCTTCTGTGCTTAAACAATTGGCTTTGTCAGTTAATTTATTTTGACATTTGTTATTTAGACACTTTTAAAGGTCATGAATTTAACTGGAAGCAAAGTGGTCCCCATTTAAAGTTATCTGAGCCTTTCACACTATCTGTTCTTAATTAAATATGTGTTACTAGGCAAATAGACAAAATATTTCTTTATCTCTCACGATGATATGGACTTGAAATATGAAAGTTCTCAGTACATAAGCTTCTATAAAGTCTTGGTGTCACCTCAGAAACCAAGCTTTTCATCTTTATGTTCTTTAGACATAAAACGATGCACGTGGTAATCTCAGACACATGCAAAACACGTCTACAAAGTAATTTTAGCCAAATGGAAACAGCTGGTTGATCTGAGAATTATTTTGGTTTAAGTAAGAACACTGTACCATACCCTATCCTGTGTGCCATAATAAAATATTGAAAAACTAAATTAAATGTGTTTGAATTTTTTTTCTAAAAAATATTCCCAAATTTGGTATCTTGATTAGTACCCATCTTTTTTTTTTTTTGTTCTCTACAGAACTGTAGTCTTTTTTCAGTATTCCCTTTCCCATGAATGGTATCACCTCCCCAGTAATCCAATTCTGTAAAAGACTCCTGGGCATGGCATCTTACTTCCTATTTCTCACTTCAACCCATCTAGTCTAATCTATCATCAATTTCTTACTGATTTTACTGCCTACCCTAGCTCCATCCTAATGAGTCTTCCAGTGTCTTACCCTCCTTTAATCAGCACACTGCAGTAGGGAAATCTTTTTAAAAAATAACTTTATTGAGATATAATTCATCTACCACACAACTCAACCATTTAAAGTACACAATTCAATATTTCTTAGTATGTTCATAGATATGTGCAACCATCAATACTGTCAATTTTATAACATTTTCATCACCTCAAGATAAATACCATATCCTTTACCTATCACCCCATTTTCCCTTGCCCCCAACACCAGCCCTAAGAAACCACTACTAACCTTTCTGTCTCTGTAGATTTCCCTATCCTGGACTTTCATATGAGTGGAATCATATAGTATGTGGTCTTTTGTAACTGGTTTCTTTCATTTAACATAATGTTTTCAAGGTTCATCCATGTTATGGCATGTATCAGTACTTCATTCTTTTTTTCATGGCCAAATTATATTCTGTTGCATGGACATACCACATTTTGTTTGTCCTAGGCTATTCTAATGAAAAGCAAATTTGATCATGCTATATGCTTAATTAAAACCCTCCATAGCTTTCCGTTTCTTTTAATATAAAAAACAAAATCTGTAATATGATCTCTAAGACCTACACAGACATGATCTGTACCTGCTCCTGCAGCCTCATCTTATATGTGCCCCTTTGCCCTTGCTTCTGGTGTTCCACCATTCTGGACATAAATTCTCTCATCTGCTATAGCATCTTTGCTTATTCCCAATCCTAGAGCTCTCATCTTCTCCTTCCTTCCCTCATCCTTACCCAATCAGTTCCACCTTACCCTTCCGATTTAGGCTGTATTGTCAGCCCCTTCAAAAAGCCTCCCTTGATCTCTTCTGAGGGGTTAAATTCCTCTATTAAATGTACTCATAAGGCCAGGTCAACCTCGTAGATCTTTTTATACTTGTATTTGGGATTTATTTGCATGATTATTTGATAAGTATCTGCCTTCCTCCTACAGCCTGATCTTCAAAGGCATGGGAATCAGGGACTCAACCCCCTGTTGCTTGCCATCTTATCCCAAGCATCTAGCATAGTTCCATAATAGAAGCATAATAAATATTTATTAAATATACAACTTATTAATAGATAATAATGCCTTTCTGATGACTAGAAAGCCAAGACTATTCAATAATCCATCCCAATCTAATCAAGACAACGTGGAAAGAACAGAGAACAAAGAACCACATGTCCATTCTGGATTCTAGAGCTGTTTTGTTATGGATCACTGCCACTTCCCACCTCCAAGTCCTCAATCTGCTTATTCATGTAAGAATCAGCAGATGATATCTCATGTTCTTTTGTAGAGTCATGATTCAAACTTTTGCTGCTTTATTTTTGAAGCCTAGGATAAATGGTTGTGGGAAAGATTATATGTACACACACACATAATCATATATAAACATGTATGTGAATATATATGTACATATATATATATCCACACTAAAATTCATCATCTAAACGGAATTACAATGTTTTACGTAAAACTGTATTCTTAGAATTAAATTGGTAAACAATTAACTTGTTTGTTTTTTCCCCACAGTGAGATTCTAGTGCTGTCAGAGTAGCTGCAGCGTCCCAGACACTGTTCTAAGTACTTCACGCATAGTAGCTCATTTATTCCGTACTTAAAATTATAGTAGAGGCCAGTATAATTATCATCCCCATTTTACAGACGAGGAATCGAGGTTAAGAAATCTACTCAAGATTACACAAGTAGTTTGTGCAGGGTTGAGATTCAACCTTACAATCATCATCCCCATTTTATTCCTATATTACAGGTGAGAAATTAAGATTAAGCAATCTGTTCAAGGTCATACTGTTTGTAGCAGGGCTGGGATTCAAACCTTTAATAGTATCCCACACTGTATGAATTTGCAGTCCTATCCATACTCACAGAATCAGAACGTATTTTGTGACTATGGCCTAAGAGATTCCAGCAGTCTAACAAGAGAGTTTTCCACGGCAGTCAGAACTTTTCCAAAGCAGCCTTTGTGCCATTCAAGGGGGTACATATACACTCACTATGTTAAATTGGAATTACTTATGATGCTCAAGCTTTTCTTAATTCCTTTGGTTATCTATGCCCATATCTTAATTCCTTTGCTTAATGTTAAGCTATTGGAAAGTAGAAACCAGCTCCTATAAAGAGAGATGGATTAGAAGTTCATCTACTTCAGGGATGTTGGTTGTTATGGTCTCACATACTGTTATTCTTCTATAATTTTTCCTGTTCTATTTATATTTTACTGATTCTCAATTATTTTTTTGTCTCCTAGACCTCCTGGTCTTCTTTCTCCTTTTATTCCTCCTTTTTTTCATGTTTTCTTATTGTAAGCTATTTCAAATTGTTTGGGGAGGGAAGTACAGATTGGCTAAATTTAAAAAAAAATAGGCTTTGTTTCCTTCCATATTCCCCAACAAAATACTTTCATTTTGGGGGGCAAAATAATTGATAAATGTTTCTAGAATGGCAAAGTTTTAATATGTATGAGAAATTCCCATCAACGTGGACAAAATGGAGAGCTTCTTTCTCCCTCGACAGAGAATCAGATGTCTGATTTGGTGCAGCCATGAAAGAGCTCCCAATGGAGAACTCAGGTTTCTTTTTCCGCTTGGGAAAACATCCAGCAGAATGGAGTGCAGTGAATGACACAAGCTATGCAGTGAAGACCATTTTCAGTTTAAGGTCCCCTAGAAAATTCCCAGGGGAGACTCTTGTTTGAGAGTTAGAAAGCCAGAGGGTAAAGCATCATGGGAAGGAAGAAATCTATAGCAGCTCCAGAAAGTAACAATAGAGCAATTTTGTCAGCAGTTTTATTCTTCTTCAACACAGATAATTGTTTACATATGGAGAGTGTGCAAAAATAATACAACAATGTTAAAAACAAATTTCAAAACAAGAAAATCACATTTCTTCCATTCAAACACAATTGTTTTTTATTTGTATTTCTTCCTCTAATTCTTGCTTCTCTATATACATTTTTTTACATAAATCTTGTGTTCATTCCACAAATATTAGTTGTTCACCCTGTGCCAGGCATTGTTCTAATACAGGGAAGGAGGCAGAAAATGTCCTCATTTTCAGGGACTTGAGTTGTGTATGTGTGCACATGTGTGCACATGTATGTGTGCATGTGTATGTGCAAACAGACATTGAACAAGTACACACAACAACAAACAGGTAACCTTTGATCTGAACCAGGCACACAATGGCCTAACAAATCACTCCAAAGACAAGTGGCTTAAGACAACAACAATCACTCAATATTTCTGTTTCTGCAGATCAGGAATTTGGGCAGGTCCCAATTATGATGTTCTGGCTTGGGGTCTCCCATGGGGTTGCAGATAGATGCTGACTGAGTCTACTGTCTTCCAAGGGCTCACTAGGGCTTAGGACATACTTTAAGGTAGCTTACCTGCTTGGCTAGGAAGCTGGCCCCTCTCCGTGTGGACCTGTCTACAGAGGCAGTTGAGTAACCTTGTAGCCAGGCAGCTGGCCTGCCCCAGAGCAAGACTTCTGAGAAACTAAGGCAAAAGTTGCAATGCCTTTTAGAAGTAGCATCTAAAAATCATGTTCCATGAGCACCACCATATCATGGAGACCAACCTGCATTGATTCAGCACTAGAGGGAATCACACCAGGGCATAAATATCAAGACGCGAAAATCATTGGGGGCTATCACGAGATAGTGGGGCACGTGGCTATTTCTTTAATGAACAACAATCATCCACTCTAGAGATCTGGAAACAATTCCTATTTCAAATGTTTCCCCCAACTATTCCCATTAGTCTACTTATTCTTATTTGATCATATGTTCCAATTTAAGTCCAAAAATATGCTTGTGAAGATTATATACAGCTTGACAATGAATACCTTCATTCAATGGATATCATCATTTTTGTCTTTTATTGAAGTTTCTTCAGTAATTCCCATAATAAGATTATAGTTTCAAAGGCCATTATTTACTCTTTTTTTTTATGGGCAGGCACCAGGAATCGAACCGAGCCTCAGGTATGGCAGGTGAGAACTCTGCCTGCTGAGCCACCGTGGCCTGCTCGGCCATTATGTGCATTTTAATAGCTCTTGATATGTATGCTCATATGTCTATCATATAAAGGTTGATAGCTATATTCCAAGGCCCTAGCTTTCCTGCATATTTCATTTGAAATAAAACATGTATTATTCTAGTTAATTTGAATAAAGATGTTAATACCTTAACTTAGACAAGATGTAGCAGCTAAAAAAAAGTGTTAATTATTTTCTTGGGTGGTCAGACCCAACCTAGTTGAGTCCTCAGGTTAAAATACATATATATATAGGTTAGGTCTGATAAAGGACACATAGTTTTAAATGGGAAACTTCTAAGAAACAAAAAAAGATATGTTGATTATGAATAGTTGTTTTAGTTTCCTAGCTGCTAAAACAAATACTATAAATGGGTTGGCTTAAATAACGGGAAGTTATTAGCACACAGTTTTAGGCTAGGACAAATCTAAAATCAAGGTGTCAGCAAAGGTGAGGCTTTTAACCTGAAGACTGTGACATTCTGGGGCTGGCTGCCTATGATCTTTGGTCCTTGACTTTTCTATTATATGGAAATGCAGAAGGCAGCCCCCTCCCCTTTCTCTTCTCTTTTCCACTTTTTGTTAACTTTCAGCTTCTGGTTGCTTCCTGTGGCTTCTCTCTCCATCTGACTTTTACCCTGCTTATAAAGGACTCCAGTAATCCAGACTAAAGCCCAACTTGATTCAGTTGGCCCACACCTTAACTGAAGTAACATCCTGAAGTCATCTTGTTTACACTGGGTCCACGTGCACCAGAATGCAGACCAACACCAAGAACATGTCCAAATTGGGGTACCCAATGCAATCCACCATAGTTGTTTTTACAACTTTTTTTTAACTGAGATACTGTAGGTGAGGCTCAGGTTTCTTGTAGCTATTATTTTAACTTTAATTTGGAAGTGATGGTCATTAATCTTTTTGCTCTTAGATAAATCTCATTCTTTCAATTTATAACTACCCCACATCCTTATAATTTTATATGAAGTATACATCATTTCTTGGTGATTTTTGTTGTTGTTGTTAGAGAAGAGGCAGGCTTACAGAACAATCGTGCATAAAATGCAAGATTCCCATACACCACTCTAACACCAACTACTTGCATTGGTGTGAAATATTTGTTACAATTGATAATAGCACCTTTTTATAATTGCATTATTAATTAAAGTCCATAGATTAACTTAGAGTTCTCCATGTACATAGTACAGTTCCAAGGATTAAAAAAAAATTTTATTCTCATGATCAATTTCAGTGCTGTTAACTTACTTCACAATGTTGGCCTACCATTACCACCATCCATTACCAAAAGATTTTCATCTTTCCACACAGAAACTCTGGACATTTTAAGCCTTAACTCCCCATTCCTTATCCCTGCCCTGTCCCTGGTAGGCTATATTCTACATTCTGACTGTATGAGTTGCTGATTCCAATTGTTTCAACTCAGTGTGATCAAACAATATTGGTCCTTTTTTGTCTGGCTTATGTCACTCATTATGATGTTCTTCAGGTTTATCCACGTTGTTATGTGTATCAGGACTTCTCATTCCTTTTTGTAACTGAATAATATTCCATTGTATGTAAATATCACATGGTGTTTATTCAATCATCGATTGATGGACAAATAAATGGCTTCCATCTTTTGGCAATGGTGAATAATATTGCTTTGAATATCAGTATGCAAATATCTGTACGAGTCCCTGCTGGAGTCTATAAACTGGAAGTGGGATTGCTAGGTTATATGGTACTTTCATACTTAGCTTTCTGAGGAACTGCTGAAATATCTTCCACAGTGGCCGTACCATTTTACAATCCCATCAGCAATGAATGAGGGTTCTTATTTCTCCACATCCTCTCCAACACTTGTTACTTTCCATTTTTCAAAAATAGTAGCCATTCTAATAAGTGTGAGATATTTCTCATTGTGGTTTAGATTTGCATTTCCCTGATGGTTAATGATGTTGAACATCTTTTTCATGTACTTTCTGGACATTTGTAAATCTTCTTTGGAGAGATGTCTACTCATGTCTTTTGCCCTATTTTTAAATTGGGTTGTTTGTTTTTTTGCTAATTTAAAATATTTCTTCATGTATTCTGGATATCGAACATTTATCAGTATGTGGTTCCCAAATATTTTCTCCCATAGCATAGATTGTCATTTTACCGCCATAATAAAGTCCTTTGAGGGACACAAATTTTTCATTTTGATGAGGTCCCACTTATCTACTTTTTCTTTTGTTGCTTGGCTTTGAGTACAAAGTTGAAGAAGCCATTGAATAACACAAAATCCTGAAGATACTTTCTTACATTTTATTCTAGGAGTTTGATAGTTCTAGGTCTTATACTGATATCTTTGATACATTTTGAGTTGTATATGGGGAGGTAGGGGTCCTCCTATTTTTTTTTTGCAAATGGAGATCCAATTTTCCTAACACCATTTGTTAAAGAGACTATTCTTTCCCAATTGAATGGTCTTTGCCACCTTGTCAAAAATCAGTTGATCACAAATGTAAGGATTGATTTCTGAACTCTCAATTTGATTCTATTAGTCTATATGTTGACCCTTGAGCCAGTGCCATGCTGTTTTGATTATTGTGATTTTTAATAAGTATTTAGATTGGGAAGTATGAGTCCTCCGACTTCATTCATCTTTTTCGAGATGGCTTTAGCTATTGTGGGCTCCTTACCTTCTATATAAATTTGATATATTTCCATGAAGATTGCTGGAATTTCGATTGTGATTGCATTGAATCTATACATTGATTTGGGTAGGACTGACGTCTTAAAGATATGTAGTTTTCTAATTCATGGACATGGAATGTCCTTCCATTTGTTTAAGTCGTATTTGACTTCTTTTAACAATACTTTGCAGTTTTCTGTGTACAGGTCCTTTATATCCTTAGTTAGATTTATTCCTAGCTATTTGATTCTTTTAGTTGCTAGTGTGAATGGAATTCTTTTCTTGAATTCTTCTTCCAATGGTTTATTGCTTGTTTATAGAAACAGTACTCATTTTGTGTATTGAGCCTGTAACCCTCTCACTTTGCTGAATTCATTTATTAGTTCTAGGGACTTTCTTGTGGATTTTTCAGGATTTTCTGAATAATAGGATCATATTAGCTGCAAATAGGGAAAGTTTATTTCTTCCTTTCCAATTTGAATGCTTTTTATTTCTTTTTCTTTCCTAATCACTCTGGCAAGAACCTCCAGTACAATGTTGAATAAGAGTGCTGACAGAGGACATCCTTGTCTTGTTCCTGATCTTAGAGGGAAAACTTTCAGTCTTTCACCATAGGATATTAGGCTTGTGGATTTTGTATATACCCTTTATCATGTTGAAGATATTTCCTTCTATTCCTAGTGTTGTGAGTGTTTTTATCATGCAGCGTATTGAATTTTATCAAATGCCTTTTCTGCATTGACTGAGATGATCTTCTGTTTCCCCCGCCCCTTCATTCTATTACTTTGGTGTGTTACATTAATTGAACCAATCTTGCATACTAGGGATAAATCCCCTGTTATCATGTGTATGATATTGTTAATATGCTGTTGGATTTGTTTTGCTAGAATTTTGTTGAAGATTCTTGCACCTATGTTTATAAGGGATATTGATCTTTAATTTTCTTTTCCTGTGGTATCTTTATTTGGCTTTGATATGAGGGTGATGTAGAATGGTAAGGAGTGTTCCCTCCTCTTCAAATTTTTGGATGAGTTTGAGCGGGATTGGAGTTGTCTTCTTGGAATGTTTGATAAAATTCCCCTGTAAAGTGATTAGCTCCTGGGATTTTCTTTTGGGGGAGGTTTGACTGATTTCAATCTTTTATTGGTTATCGGTTTGTTGAGATCTTTTATTTCTTCTTGAGTCAATGTAGGTAGCTTGTGTGTTTCTAGGAATTTGTCCATTTCATCTAGCATTTGTTGGCATGCATTTGTTCATAGTATCTTCTTATAGTCCTCTCTATTTCAGTGGGGTCAATAGTAATGTCCCCCTCTTTATTTCTGATTTTAAGTATTTGTATCCTCTCTCTTTTTCTCTTTGCCAGTCTAGCTGAAGGTTTGTTAATCTTATTGATCTTTTAAAGAGCCAACTCTTGGTTTTGCTGATTCTATTGTTTTTGTTTTCTGTTTCATTTATTTCTGCTCTAAACTTTATTTCCTTCCTTCTTCTTGCTTTGGAATTAGTTTGCTTTCCTTTTTCTGGTTCTTTCAATATTGAGATTAGGTCTCTGATTTGAAATCTTTCTTCTTTCTTAATGTAAGCATTTAGAGGTATAAACTTCCCTCTCAGCACTGCCTTCAATGTATCCCATAAGTTTTGATACGTCATATTTTCATTTACATTCACCTCAAGGTATTTCCTAATTTATCTTATGATTTCCTTTTAATCCATTGACTGTTTAAGAGTATGGTGTTTTAATTTCCATATATTTGTGAATTTTCCATTTCTCCATCTATTATGATTTTTTAGTATCATTCCATTGAGGTCAGGAAATATACATTGTATAGTTTCAATATTTTTGAATTTATTAACACTTACTTTGTGACCTGATTTACAGTTATGCTAGAGAATGATCCATGTGCGTTTGAGAAGGATATCTGTGCTGTTTTTGTTTGGTGAAGTGTTCCATATGTGTCTGTTAGGTCTAGTTAGTTTAGAGTACCATTCAAGACTTGTACTTTCTTATGGATCTTCTAATTAGATGTTCTATCCATTATTGAGAGGGGTGTATTAAAATCTCTTACTGTTAATGTAGAACTGTCCATTTCCTCTTCCAATCTGTCATATATTTTGAGTTTCTGCTGTTCAGTGCATATGTATTTATAATTGTTACATTTTCCTGTTGAATTTTTCCCTTTATTTGTATATAATGACCATCTTTGTCTTTTGTAACTGTTTTTTTTTTTTTACTTAAAGTCTATTTTATCTAATATTAGTATAGCCACCCCAGCTCTGTTTTCATTACCACTTGGATGATATATATTTTTTCCATCCTTTACCCTCAACCTACTTGTATTTTTAAATTTAAGGTGTGTCTCTTGCAGACAGCATATAATTGGGTCATGCTTTTTATTTTTATCCATTATGCCAACCCCTGCTTTTTGACTAGAGAGCTTAATCCATTTACTTTTTTTTAAATGCAAATTTATTGAGATATACTCACACATCATACAATTCATCCAAAGTATAAAATCATTGGTTCCCAGTATCATCACATAGTTGTGCAATCATTTCTACAATCAATTTTAGAACATTATCACTACTCCAGTAATAATAATAATAATATAAGGTAAAAATATAAAAGAAAACTCAAAACATCCCATACCTTCCCCCCCATTGTTGACCTCCAGTATTAGTGTGGCACATTTGCTACTGTTGATGAAAGAATATTAAGATATTACTGTTAATTATAGCCCATAGTTTGTTAGAAGTACATTTTCTCCCAGATACCACTCTATTATTAACTCCTTGCATTGGTGTCATATATTTTTTTCCAGTTCATGAAAGAAATTTTTTATATTTGTATATCATCCACCAGAAGATTCACTGTTATACATTCTGGTGTTTTCACCTCCAGCTTCCCTTATGGTGACATATATAACTTTAAATTTTTTAAAAAAATCCTTTTTTGTCTTTTTTTTCTTTAATTTTATTTATTCATTTATTTTTGACATACATAACTTTAAACTTACATTTAAAGTCACCCTGAAAGTCACTACTGATAATACAGGACTTTTTTTTTGCCATTTTACTCTTTAGCCTTTGTAAGTCTTATAACTTTTTTGTCCCTCATTTCCGTTATGCCTACTCTCATAATTATTTGCTTTTTTGTTTTGTACCATTGAGTAGCTTCACTTTTCTATCTGGATATATTTCTTTCTATTTTCTTTGTGGTTACAAAGAGGTTAACACTTAACATCCTAACATGCAATCATGTTGGATTTGATACCAACTTTATTTCAATAGGATGCATTTATGCTTTTCCTATATCCCTTTGTTCCCCTGACATTTGTTTGTACTTGTTGCCACTTACTATATCTTTGTACATCACATATCTAAAAGCCTAGATTTATCATTACTTTTTTGCATTTTAGCACCTGTAGGAAGAAGTGGAATTACCTGCCAAATAATACAATACAATAATAGTGGCATTTATAGTTATCCAAGTGGTTATCTTTATGACTGATTTTTTTATTACACTTTGACCATCTTCTAGTGTCCTTTCCTTTGTGTCTGAAGAACTGCCTTTAGCATTGCTTGTAAGGCAGCTCTAGTGATGATGAGCTCTCTCAGCTTTTGCATCTGATAATGTCTTAATCTCTTCCTCATTTTTTAAAGAAAGTCTCATCATATATAAAATTCTTAGGTGGCACTGTCTGGCAGTTGTTTTCTTTCAGTACTTTAAGCATTTCAATACACTATTTTTTTTTTCCTCCATGGTTTCTGATGAGAAATCACAACTCAGTCTAATCGGGACTCCCTTGTAGATAAAAAAACTTGTTGCTTTTCTCTTCCAGCTTTAAGAATGCTCTCATTGTCTTTTGCATTCAATAGTGTGATCAATAAATGACAGGGTGTATTTTTCTTCATGTTTATCCTATTTGGTGTTTTCTGGGCTTCTTGGATGTGCATATTCACACACATCGACCATGGTTTGGGAAGTTCTTTTTATTATTTATCTGAATACAAGAATTATTCTTTGAATATTCCTTCTGCCCCATTCTTTCTTTCTTTTCCTTCTGGGACCAACATAATGCATATATTGGTTTGCTTGATGGTTTCCCAGATATTTTCCCTTTTAATATTTCTTTTATCTTTCTGTTTCTTGACCTAACTCAGTCTTGTCTTTTAAGTTCACTGATTCTTTCTTCTACCAGGTCTAATCTGCTCTTGAATCCCTTCTGGGTGTTCTTCCTTTCAGTTTTTATGGTCTTCAACTCCTATGGTTCTGTTTGGTTCCTTTTCAAAATTTCTATCTCTTTACTAAGACTCTCATATTGCTCTTTCATTGTTTTCCTGATATCCTTTTGTTCTTTCTCTATATTTTGCTTCATCTCCTTGCATATTTTTAAGATCACTTTTTTAAAAGCTTTGTTCAGTATATCCACATTTTGGTCTTTGTTGGTGTTTTTTATGTTTTTATCATCTTCTTGTGAACGGGACATCATTTCTTGTTTGTTTTTCTTACATTCTTTTGTTTTACACAGTACATTTTAATATTTTAAAAATGTCAATTCTGGTTTTGTAACCAAAGGTGATAAGAAAGAGATTTTTCTTGAGCTTCAAGCCCTCCTATTAGGAAGGTCTGCCCAAGGTAAATGCAGCCTGCAGGGTCTTCCCTGTGATTTTGCCTGTTAGCAGTTTTGGAGTTCCCCTATTTACAGGAGTTTGGCTGTCTCCTCTGTTTTCCAGGAGACAGACCTCCCTCTCCCAGGTATTTGAGCAGGCAGGCCTTTCTTCCAGACTATGTACTTCAATAATTTTTTACATCCCTTTTGTTGTCTCCAGCTGTTTTTATATGGAGGGCTAATTCTGCGAGAAGGGCATAATGGAGAGGACTTTCCCAAGTCAGCTTTTCCTAGCCAAAGCAGGGTCAGGGACCTAAGATGGGGGAGCAGACTGGCTCCAAAGTGCCCTGGAGAGGGCATCAGGAAGGTGTCGAGAGTTTTTCTGGTGGTTCCCCAAAGCTACACTTTCCTGGCCTGCCTAGCAAATGCAGCCCTTCAGGTACTTGTTCGGCACCCCCCCAAACCCTGAGGAAGGGCAGTGTCTTTAAGTCTCCACTACCACTGCCCCTATGAGGGGTGACTTGAAACAATGATTGCCACCACACTTGTCTGGTATGGGATGAAACAATGGCTGTCCTCAGAGCCCAGTCCCCAGGCATCTACACTGGCTAATCAAAAGTCTCGATCAGTGATCAGCAGTCCCCCACCCCCCACCCCCGTTCTTGGGGAAGAGGATTTTAATGAACCATGTTGTCATAAGCAGCTAGCCAGGGCTGGACTCCATGGCCTCCTGCTGTGAGAGTGGGCAGATGGATGCTGGTAGCTGCTGAGTAGGGAGTAATTTATTATTCTTTATCAGCCTCTTCCTCTTGATTTCCCCTGGAGGCTGTACACGGTGGTCTTCTGGCCTTTGGCATTTCAAAATAGTTTTTTGTTCAGACAGTTCCTACCTGCTTGATAGTGGTTTTGGTGGAAGGACCGAATCCTGGAGCTCCCTACACCATCTTCCCTCAATCCTCTCCTGATGACCGTTAAACAAACAAACAAAAGCTAGCAGCATGTTCTGCTGCAGAAAAACTAATGTTCCCTTTTCATTTTACGTCTAGCCCAGTAGTAAAGGCAAAAGCCTAGATAAAAACTCCATGTTTTACTTAGTCATCTCTGGTTTGAGGTGAAGGAATGATGTACTCATCCTGACTTGTCAGTTTGTTTCTAGTTATTTATTCACCAGAAAACTCCACCTTTTTTACTAAAGAGGTTAACACACACACACACACACACACACACACACAAGAAAGGGTACCTGGCTACTTCTTTTTCCTCTTCATCCACTCTCAATACACAAAGGAGAATATGTGTGAGAGAGAATCTTGCCCATAAGCCACACATCATTTACATGGTTTATAACAGAAAAATTAGTGTCAGACATGTGAAATCAGAGGGTGGTTCTGAGGTGAGAGTGAAATGCAGCCACCTTCCTTCAGGGAGAGAGGTGCTATTTTGCCAAGTGGCCTCGGAGTTGGCTGGGTTCCGAGGTTCAGGGTAATTGCTGCACTTCATGGGAAAGTGGTTTCCCCTTAAAAGTGTCTGTGGAAATGACGGTGAGTGTGAATGAAGGCCCCAAAGAACCACTTTAGTGACTTAGTGGGAGCACCTGGAAAAGGGAAAGAAGCCGGGATCTTTGCCTTCACACCTGTCCCCAATTCCTCCCAGTCCTACCTGAGCAATGGAAATTAGAAAACGGGATGTGTGACTTCTGAAGATGGGCTTGGTCACCGGAGAGCCCAGTGGAATGCTCCAGACACCAGGCTGATTTCAGTTCTGACACATCTGAGTCAATTTTCCTGGAGGGCACATAGTCCTTAAACAAATGGTCCCTCCTCAGCAGGGCAATCAACCTGCCATATTATTTAGTCACCATATCTTCCACCTGTCACCTAATCCGAGCACAGGCAACCCTGCTGTCCAAGGGAACAAAGCAGCTCAGGATCCTTTGCCTGGTGACACACCATTTTGCTCAAGCTCAGGAATAATTTAAACAAAACAAATAGAAAAGGACTTCCTTTCACCCGCTGGAAATGGTAGCTTATTTCCTGAGGGGAATCAAGACCAACGAGTGGATTAAGGACTCTCTCGACTTCCCAGAACCCCTGATTGCACGATGCCCTTCTCAGCTTACTTGTCTTTAAGCAGCAGGGGTGTGTCTTATGACCAAGCACTTTTGAAAGTGTTTTAGGACTATGCTGACAATATACATCATTCTAATTTATTTATTTTTTTGCATGGGCAGGCACCGGAAATCGAACCCGTGTCTCCAGCATGGCAGGCGAGAACTCTGCCACTGAGCCACCATGGCCCTTCCTCTAATATATTCTTATAATTAAAACAACAAAACCCACCAGCCTGTGAAAATCTAAAGAAACAGCCGAGTGAAAGGCTTTGCAAAATGAAGATGCCCTAAAAAGATTAGCTGTCACTCTTTCCGCGGGGGTGGGGTCCACTGCAGCCCACATAGCAGTCCCGCCTCGGCTCCAGACACGGTGTCCGTCACCGCAGGTCACAGTTTCTCTCCTTCCATCAAACCCGAGAGACAGAAAGGGTACGTGGGGGGCGAGGGGACAGCGCGGCCTGCTGATAAATGTTAGGCCTGGAGAACAGGACCCCTTTCCCCCGTGATGTTACCTACCTCTCGAAATATCTCAAACAGCTCTCCCACCCTAGCCTGCACTTTTTCACGCTCCAGCAACTGCTGTCTTATAATAATAACCCCCTTACTCAAACTCCACCCTCCGGCAGAGACAATTACAACCCTGCATGCTTCAAGCAACGCTTAAATTTTAACTTTTACTGATGAAACATTGCCAATTCCTAACTTAACCCCCAAATTCTGAAAACTAGACAATAGAACCTTACCTAACTCTTGCACAACTCCCAACCTTAAGCCATAAAAACCCTATTCCTTGGCACCTCGGGGCGGCCGTTTCTCTTTTGAAATGCTGCCGGGGAGGCTCTGTTTCTCCTTGAAATAAAGCCTGTGCCCGAACTCCTCGTCCTGTCTCATTTCTGCAGTTTGCGTTTGAGTGAGGGCGGTGGTAAATGGATTGAGATTCGGATTGAAAGAGCTGCTTCTCTCGCTGCGGTAAATGGGCAGAGTCCAAGATAACTTTCGGGGCCCTGCGCGCCCGCCCCCACCCCCACCCCGCGGAGAGCGCACCCCACCTTCCTGCAAAGAGCCACCGCCGCATCCCCTATACATGGTAAATAACGTCCTAAGACGTAAAATACTCCAACGCGAGGTGAGCGACACACAGGTCACCAGAAAGCCCAGTCATTTGGGGATGGAGCGGAGAAGGGAAGTGGGGAGTGGCCCAGATTTCTTCTTTTGCTGGAGTTTTCTCCGGCTCGCCGAGCAGGAGGGGGCGGCAGAAAATTCCGCGGCGGCTGCTGTCCCCGGGGCCGCGACTGGACACCTTGCCGGGAAACAGGGCGGTGGGGGGGCAGAGGGGCACGATGGTGAGGATTCTCTCTCGGACAATTCCTCTCACGGGTCCTGATCGCGAAGCACAGAGGGGTCTCACTCTGGACTAGGCAGCTCTGGGACCTGAGCTCGAGCAGCCCCAGGTGCAGCGGGGAGGTGGGGGCGGGGCGGGGCGGGGCGGGGCGGGGCGGGGGGTGAGGACGGAGGGGAGGCAGTGCGGGTCCTCCCCGAAGCCTGGCCTGGAGCGTAGCCTCTCTGGAGTGAGGTTTTAAGGCGATGGAGGCCAGTCGACTCCAAGACGGTGGCAGTGCTGGTGGTGGAGGTTACAGTTTATCAGGGAGAGAGAAAGTAGCCCAGTACCAGGAGGGGCTGGACGGGGCAAAGTTCTGATTCCCGACTCGCGGCGGGACCCACAGCCTTTGTATCATCTGGCAGCTTGTTGGACAGGCAGTCTTGGCCCCACCCCTTCAGAATCAGCATTTTAACAGCTTACCCAGGTGATTTCTATACTTAGTAAAGCATTAGAAGGCCTGGTAAAGAGCGAGACTCTTCAGGTCTGCAGCTCACGTCCGCACTTGGGTAGGGAAAGAGGAAGCATAGAAGGTAGGAGGCTACTCTTCATAAGATAAAAAGGCAAGAAGAGGCTCACAGATTTCCTTCCTTAATAGCTAAGGACCGGCCCAGGGCAAACACTGATATTGTGTCATAATCTCCTAAACAGCCACTCATGATCCTAGACAGAGTTTGGGAAAGTTTCCTGTTTAGAGTCCCCAAGGCCTGAGATTATCTGGCAGTTCCCTTTGTGCTGTTCTGAAGCCTTCATCTCCCTGACCTGCTGAGGCTGCCTTTGGGGTGAGGTGTAAACTCAAATTGGGTGCTGGACCACCAGTTAGGAACTAACCTGAGGGAGGCCCCCTTCTTCGTGGTCACGCTGAGCAAGTGCCCTGGCCTGGAATCAGACTGCAGCTTTCACGGTGCTCCCTTCACTTCCCGAGGCTTCTGAACCATAGATCTCCGCGAAGTGAGCGAGTTTCTGGCCTTAGTGAAGATGTGTAAGCAGAATCTGAGCGCCCTGCGCGCTGAGGAAATGCACTTCCTGAGGGAATGGGTAGGGAGCATGGGTGGTAAAATACCACCTGCTACTCATAACGCTAAAGCAGAAGAAAATATCAAGGAAGAAAAAACAGTAAGAAGATGGGGAGGAGAACATAAAGACAGAAGAACCATCAAGTGAGGAAAGTGATCTAGAAATTGGCAATGAAGGTGTGATTGAACCAGACACGGTTGCACCTCAAGAAATGGGAGATGAACCTGTAGAGATAACTGAGGAGATGATGGATCAGGCAAATGATAAAAAAGTGGCTGCCATTGATGCCCTGAATGATGGTGAACTACAGAAAACTATCACCTTGTTCACAGATGCCATTAAGCTGTATCCTTGCTCTGTCATTCTGCCTGCCAATAGAGCCAGTGTCTTCATCAAATTACAGAAGCCAAATGCTGCCATCTGAGACTGTGACAGAGCCAGTGAAATAAATCCTGATTCAGCTCAGCCTTACAAGTGGTGAGGGAAAGTGCACACAGTTCTGGGTCACTGGGAGCAGGCAGCCCATGATTCTGCCCTTGCCAGATAGGATTATGGTGAAAGTGCTAGTGCAATGTTGAAAGAAGTTCAACCGAGTTCCCAGAAAAGTTGCAGGACAGTGGAGAAAGTGTGAGTGAAAACTTGAGGAGCCAGAGATCAAAGAAAGAACAGAAAGATTTAAGAAGGCTTGGGAAGAACATGAGCAAGCCCAGAGGGAAGAGGAAGCCAGACGACAATTAGTAGCTCAGTATGTCTCTTTTCCAGGGAGGATGGGTGGAATGGGAGGAGCATTCCTGGAATGGCAGGAATGCCTGGGCTCAATGAAATTCTTGGTGATCCAGAGTTTCTTGCAGCCATTCAGGATCCAGAAGTTATGGGGGCTGTTCTAGTTTGCTAGCTGCCAGGATGCAACACACCAGAGACAGATTGGCTTTTAATAAAAGGGGATTTATTTTGTTAGTTCTTCAGAGGAAAGGCAACTAACTTTCCACTGAGGCTCTTTCTTACATGGAAGGCACAGGTTGGTCTCTGCTGGTCTTCTCTCCAGGCCCTTGGGTTCCAACAACTTTCCCCGGGGTGACTTCTTTCTCCATCTCCAAAGGCCTGGGCTGAGCTGCAAGTGCTGAGATGAGGAATGCCGAGCTGCTTAGGCTATGCTACTGTTGTGTTCTCTCATTTAAGCACCAGCCAATTAAGTCAAACATCACTCATTGCAGCAGACACGCCTCCTAGCCAACTGCAGATGTAATTAGCAACAGATGAGGTTCACGTACTATTGGCTTATGGCCGCAGCAACAAGACTAGGTATGCTCACCTGGCCAAGTTGACAACTGAATCTAACTAACACAGGGGCTTTTCAGGATGTAGCCCAGAATCCAGCAAATATTCCAAAATATCAGAGCAACCCAAAGGTTATGAATCTCATCAGTAAATTGTCAGCCAAATTTGGAGTTCAAGCATAATGCTCTTTTGACAAATAAAGCCTTTGCTGAAGGAAAAGCAAACTAAATCATTTAGTGGATGCAGCAATAATAAACAATCAAGAAAGCTGGGGTGTTTTGAAGATCATCCCTACCCCTTTGCCCAAATGTAGTCAACATGTTTTACAGTGGTTTGCAATTAAGGTTTTCGTTCAGATTATAATTTCCTATTAGGAATTACAAACTTGAACACTTTTTAAATGTTAAAAATATTTTTAAAATATTAAAGCTTGTGTTAATTCCTGCATTTTTCTTTATTAATCATTTTGATTTTCCTTTGAGTTGGTTGGGCAAGGAAGATACTTACATATGGAAGATTTACTGCTCTAGTTTGCATGGGAGGCAATATAACTCATTTAAACAGATAAAGTTGGAATTGGATATATGGATATATGATATTTTGACTTGTGCTTTCAAGTGCCTTGTTTTTTAAATGATTTATTTAGATAAAACTATTAGGACCACTGGTATTGCAACAGGACATGGGTAGGAACTGGAAATAAACAGCAGCAATCATATTACATTTTATGTAACGTGAGGCTTTGTGCAGATTGCATCTAAATCTTATACTATGATAACGGGGTGAATTTTGTAATGCTGCAGGAGAGCTGGATTACTTGGCTCTGTTCTTGTCCAATGTATAAATAAATGTTTCATATTATTTCCACATAGGGGAAAAGGATAAAAAATAATGTGAGGAGAAAGGGTGGTGGTTTGTTCCTGAGTAATAATGGTGGAGGTGTTGGGTCAGGGTAGAATTTTGCATGTCTTTTGAAGGTAGAACCAGTGGAATTTGCTGGAAGATTGGATGTGGGAGAATGAGTAGAGTCAAGGATGGCTCCAAAACTTTTGATTTGAAAAACTGGATGAAGTTTCCATTTAATGAAGTGGGGAAGACTGAAGATGCAACAGGTTTGGAGGCAGAGACAGAGGTTTGAAGTTAGGTCTCATATTATGTTTGAGGTGGCAGTCAGATCTTTGTGTCTTGAGTTCAAAAGCTTGCTAGTATTTAGTTCTTCCTTTTAATAAGCGCCTTCTAAAAAAAGAACTCTATGAGTTCAAAGTATTATAGAATTACAAAGCTAGAAGCTATCTAATAAATCATTTTTTATTTTATAGGCAAGAAACTGAGATTCAGAGGGCTTAAGTGATATATTAAATAAAACTTAATTAAATGTAGCTGAACTGGAACTAGACTCCAAAATTCCAGTAGATTTTCCCTGCACTATACAGCTCTGAGTCCTCATGAGTTATCTTATTATTCCTGATCTTTTTTGATGGCCCAGATTACAGAAGACTGTGGAGGTTAGTGAAAATTAGTCATGCTTGGTAACAAATAAAAGGACAGATCTGTAGGTTTAGTATTTAATTTAATTTCTAGCCTTTTATCCTTTGGGATTTGGACTCTTTTACTGATCATTTTGTATACATGAAATAGTTCCCCTTATTAACTTGTAAATAAGTGTACACACCAGAGAAACTCTGAGTATCATGAACTCATTTGCCTTGCTTTGCTCTGAAGATTGACAATGAATTGTTAACTGTAAAAGAAATACACGGTTCAAGAAACTGTTTGAAATTTTTTCTTCCTTCCAGTAAATGCTTGCCTTTGAAATAAGCTGATTTAAGTGACTAGTTTTCAATTCAATTAGTTAGTTGAGTAAATCAGATTTCACACACTGAAAATTCAATTTGTTCTATTTCACCTCCAAGAGAAGCCTGACAGTTCAGCCGTGGAGGATGCATTGATATTCCAGCACTGCTGTCATCTTGGAAGGTTGGGCTGTCATGGCAGCAACGTGGAGCTCAAACCATTTTGAGTCCCTTTTCCCCAAGCCTGTCTGTGAAGGATATGTAGTTCAAACACAGGGCATAAAGACCATGAAAGAAAGCCAGTCATTTCTTCCCAGAACAATTGAATTACCGATGGTAATTCCTGAAGAATAAAAATGCCTTTCTGGCCATAAATAACCTGATTGTGAAGCATCAAAATAAGAAAATTGCTTTGAAAAATTTAATCACATGGAGGTTGCAAGCCGCACAAGCTCATTATCATCTCCAGTGCCCCGCATTACATTGTTAAAGCCAACAAATTCATTTTCATATCTGTGTTATCGGGCTTGTTTTCTCTTCTGTCCTCATCCTACTATCCATATGGGGACAAATTCCCCATCTGCCCATTGCTTTCATTCTTTGCAGTTGCGATATCATTTTCAATGATAAAAATGATAACATCATCAAGTTTTTGTTTGATAGTATGTTTTGCGTTGAAAAGAAATTTCACCTTTTCTCATAACCCTGAGAGCTAAGAGTATGTGTGTTTCACACATTTTACAGGTAAAATATGAAGCACAGTCTTTATAGTAATTAACGGTTTCTCTTGAGATGTCTACTTAACATCTCCACTTCAGTGTCTCATTAGCAATTAACTTATTTACCATGGCAAAACCAATCTTCTGTTTCCTTTCCTCTTCCCTAAATCTGCCCTCTTGTTATACCAGTAAATGAAAGCTCCAGCCTTCCAGATGCCCTGACCAAAACCCTAGAATCATCTGTGATTTCTCTTTTCTCTTATTCTCTGCAATCCTCCATCAGCAAATCTCATGAACTTCACCTTCAAAATACTCTCAGGGGCCTCCTGTTTTTCACCATCATCAATACTACCACATTAGCCCTAATCACAAAAATATCTTCCCTATTATTGGAATAGTCTCCTAACAGGCCCTTATGTCTTCTCTTCCCCCAATCTCTATATATTCAACACAGTAGCCAGAGTGATTCCTTCAAATGTCACCTCATGTCACTCCTATGCTCAAACCCTCCAAAGCCTGGCACTTACAGTGGCCTACGAGACCCTCCTTGATCCAGTCCCCACTTCTCTCTGACTCCCTATTCCCTCTTGCCTATTCTGCCCCTGCCACCCTGGCCTCCTTGTTATTTACTGACATACCAAACATGTTTTTGCCTTAGTGCCTTTGCATTTGCTGTTCTTTCCCTGTAATGAATGCTTTCATATATATCTGCATTGATATCTCAAATATCTCTTAGAGAGGGCTTCTTAACCACCTTATTTGAAGTAACAATCCTGTCCCCCACTCCTGGCACTTCCTAACCTCCGTGTCCTACTTAACTTTTCTCCTAAGCAATTATTACCCTCTGAATAGTATATATTTTCTTTCCATTCTCCACTCCCCCTTTTCCTCCAACAGAAATATAAACTCTAGGAAGGCAGGGGCTTAGTCAGTTCACTGCTGTAATCGCAGAGCCTGACATTAAAATACTTTTTATAAAAATATTTGTGGAATGAATGAACGAATTGATTAATTCAGAGCTATTCAAAGATGGAATGGTCCACCATGGCAGATGGTAGATTTCATCTCTGAAGCTTTTCTGAAACTGAATGTTATAAAATGGACTTAAAGAACACAGGAGCTGGACTAAACTAGACACCCTTTAAGGAGAGCAGTACAGGACAGGTGCTCAAAATTTGCATTTTACAGTGAGATAGACGTGGTTTGAGATTTTTCTCTGATCTTTATTCTTTCTATGATAGAGAATTTACTTAATTCCCCTAATCTCAGTTTCTGAATATGTTACAAGAGGTATTTATTGTACTTTCCGTTTCATATTACAGTTATAAAGACAAAACTAAACAAGATAATTCATGTAAAGCATTTAGCCTGGCTCCTGACACTTAGCAAATGTGTAGCAAACATTGGCCATCATGATAATAATGTCCCTTCTGGTCTTGGGGTTCTGAGGATATATGGAGGAAATACCCAGGGCTACTCAAGACATGAATGCACCTTTTGACTAGTAGGTTGTACTTTTACCACCAAACTACATTGCTAGTTCTCCTTTCCCTTCGGGTTTCCTTCTTTCATTCTGGTAAAATTTCTGCCCGTTCTGACACTTCCTTGGTCTCTTGGATTGCTTTCTGTTTTGAGCTTTTTCTCAAACCTGACTCTCCTACATCTTGACCTTTGCCTCTGATAGTTATTTTGCTTACTTCCAATTTTTGAATCAAAAAACAATCCCACCACAGATTGCTTATGCTGACTCAGATTTAAGTAGGATGAATCAAATGTCAACTCATTCATTCCTGTAACTGATATATCTCTTACATAAACTGAATGCTCAATAAACATTTGTTGATTATGTGTTGGTGGTTGGTCTTCAATGGGAGGCCAAGTGTAAAAATAACCATCATCTTAAAGGTCATTATTGTGAATAAAGCTGCTTATTTTCATAATCTACATAGTTTGGGGCTGTAGTGTTATAGTTTTGAAACTCTTGGATTAACTGGAATAAAAGGGTCATAGCTACCATATCCACAGGGGAGCTGTTTGCAAGATGGTAGGATAGGATAAATGCTAAGTATCTATGTAATATCTAGTCATAACATTGAATTTGCGAGAAAATGTAAAAACATTTATAATATACTGTATTGAAAGAGCCAGGTTGTTAAATTCTATTTTAGAATGATTATAACCATATAAGTTTGTGCACAGAAAGAAATTAGAAGGAAATATGCTGAAGCATAACAGTTACCTAATGAATATTTGTTTGTTACATTTATAGTTTAAAAAAATAAACCTTTTTTTTTTCTTTTTAAAAACTATACTCGTAAGTGATAAAGCCTACTGGTGACTTTTCTCTCACGGCGATAACTTACTTCTCTGGGCTTCTATTTCCTCAGATTGGAAACAGAGATCACACTATCAGTCTTAAATATAGTGAGGCTCAAACAGAATGATGTATATAAAGCTACTTTATAGAAAAATGCACAAATTTTAAGTGCTTTAGTTATCGGCATTGCTGTAGATATCCATGTTGCTGTTGTCGTGGAGATTCACATGGCCAGCTATTTTGGACTGATTCTTCCCCACCATATCTTCTGACCCTCTGTTTTGGTATGGCCACAAACGCTCAGGCTTCACTCACTTCGTGGGTGACCCCGCTTGACAGGTTCACATCTACCTGTGAAGGAGGGAGGCCTAAAATAAGTACAATTGATTCCAACAAGATTCTAGTTTTCCCGACATATTGATCCTGAAAGTATTCCTCTGGAGTTTAACCTTCAAATTGGTAAAAACTGGATTTTGACTCTTTTAATTTTGGACCTTTTGGTCTTGACCACCAGCTGTGCCCTGATTATTACTGCATTAGCCACTCATATCATTGTATTTATACACAAGCTGCTCATATAGCCTCATCTTTTTTTTTAAAATATTTTTATTGATAAATCTTAACAAACAAACATTCCATACATGGTGTACCAGCAATGGCTCACAAAATCATCATATAGTTGTGCATTCATCACCATGATCATTTTGCAGAACATTTGCATCACACCAGAAAAAAAAAGAAAAAGAAAAGGAAAAACTCATATATAACATGCCCCTTACCCCTCCCTCTTATTGACCACTATATTCCCATCTACTTAATTTATTTTAACCTTTGTCTCCCCTATGATTTGTTCACTCTCCATCCATATTTTTACTCATCTGTTCATACCTTAGATAAAAGGAACATCAGACGCAAGTTTTTCACAATCACACAGTCACATTGTGAAAGCTATATAGTTATAAAGTCGTCTTAAGAATCAAGGCTACTGGAACAAAACTCAACAGTTTCAGCTTCTTCCCTCCAGCCACTCCAATATAACATAAACTAAAAAGGGATATCTATATCATGCATAAGAATAACCACCAGTATAACCTCTTGACTCTATTCAAAATCTCTCAGCCACAGAGACTTAATTTTGTCTCATTTCTCCCTTCTTCTCTTTTGGTCAAAAAGGCTTTCTCCATCCCATGATGCTGGGTCTGGCATTGCTAGGGAAATTTATATCCCTGAGTCATGTTTTACATAAGAGGGAGGACAGTGAGTTTACTTGCCAAGTTGGCTTAGAGAGAGTCCACATCTGAGCAACAAAAGAGGATATCTGAGCAACAAAAGAGGTTCCCTCAGAACAAGGTTGAGGGCTCAGCCTATTGAATTGGTTGTCCCCTCTGCTTGCGAAAATGTCAGGAATTCCCCAGATGAAATAGTTGAATATTTCCTCCTTTCTCCCAGACTTTCAAGGGGACTGTGCAAATAGTTTTTTATTCTCTGCCCAAATTACTCTGGGATATATCAGAATATCGTATTACCCTGTACAAACCAATGAGATTGCACTCTGTATTCAAGATTCCATGTAATTATGGTGTTCAAATAAATTGAACATACAAGTTAAATTAGATAATTAACTACCAAAAATATAAATTTTGCACGAAATAAACATCTCTTCCTTTGGTCTCACACAGAGTTGAGGTTTTAAAATATAGACCATATCATCCTTTACCCGATATTCTGATTTGCCTTAGTCCTATCCAGATCAGCTTCATTTATATCTCTAGTTGAAGTCTAATCACTTTTTCAACTTTTAAAACAAGTCCTGTATGGGGTAATGCTGACTTTCATAGCTTCAGAGCTCTGACGCTAAGTCTTAGGTGTCACACAAATACCTGAAATTCTAGGGAACAATCAGATTATACACAAACATCACAGAATCTTAGAATTTTTAGATAACAAAACAAACAAAAAAACAGTTAACAAACCCAAAATAGCTGTGACTGTTGCAAGAGTTTACAATCTAGGAATGTTTACAGTAGGTCCTAACCGTATAACCCATGTTCTCAACCTCAATTCTCTGAGTTTGTATATTATAGTTAGTCCATTATCAGTGAGGCATGATGATATTTGCCTTCTTGTTTCCGACATTTCTTTCTACATACTGTCCGGAAGGTTCATTCACCTAGTTGCTTGCTTCACAACTTCACTCTTTGCAGCTGCCAAGTAGTCTTTTGCATGTCTAAACCACAGTTCCCCCTTCCATTCCTCAGTTGATGTACCCTTAGGCTACCATTCCTCAGTTGATGTACCCTTAGGCTACCTCCATCTATTGCAAATCAGTGAACATTGCCGCCATTAGCACCTGTGTACAAATGTCCATTTGTGTCCTCATTCTCAGTTCTTCCAGGTATATACCTAGCAACAGAGTTGCAGTATCTTTTGGCGACCCCACCCCTAGCCTCCTGTGGAACCAATATACTGGCTTGCAGAAGGGCTGCATCACTCTGCTTCCCAACTAACAGTGAATAGGTACCTCTCTTGCTTCATATTTTCTCCAGCCCTTGTATATCTCTGTTCATTTTTTTTTTTTGCATGGGCAGACACCAGGAATCGAACCCAGATCTCCAGCATGGCAGGCAAGAATTCTACCACTGAGCCACCATTACACCACCCTCTCTGTTCATTTTTAAACAGTTTAATTTGCACATCATACAATCCAACCTAAGTAAAAAAATCTGTGGTTCCCAGTATAATCACATAGCCATGCCTTTGCCTCAGCAATCTATATAAGGACATTTACTTTTCTTCCACAAAGAATCCCATACTCCCCTGTATCCCCTGCTCATTGACATTTAGTTTTGAGATGCCCTCATCTTGATTCACATGGGGAATAACCCCAGCCTGTGCATTGAGAGTCTCTGCTTTGCTGCTGACATTCTGCCTTGGACCTTATTAGGTCTGTGATGTGCTATTTTTCTAGAGAATGAGATGCAGAGGTAATTGAGATCCATTCCATTTGCCGTCTTTGCTGCATTGTTTCCTCTTGTAGCAAGGCTGCGTCCTTGGTAGAATAAAATAACCTTCTCCTTGGCAATGCAGTTCATGCAGAAGGAACTTATGCTAAGTGGCTTCTATTGTCCACTATTTGTCTTTTGTCACCAAAGGACATCTGGTAAAGTCCTCATCCTGAGCAGGATGAACCAGTCCATAAAGAACATTATCGATGTACAGAGCCTAAGCAGTCCCTTCATCTAAGGCTGGAGATAGAAAATAAATCTGAATGGATTAAAATCAACCTGGAATATCACATACAAGCATACATGTACATGATCTTGGAACTTTTGAATGAGAGGTGAAGAGGTGGAGAGAAAACTCAAATGGAAGTAGGTGAAGAAGACAAGAAGTAGAGAGCAGAAAGGAAGCTGGAATGGACACTGCAGTTGTTTTAATTTTCCTAGAAGTTTCACTTTAGACACAGCTTGGTTCAAACCTACATTTGGATTTTCCTGGCTTATTGCTCTTGAAAATCATTTTGCTGACCACAGCTTCCTGATTGGTCAGAATCACTGTTAAGACAAGAGCTAAAAATAAAGTTCTCCTGACTAATAATAGGCAGCATTTAATGAGCTCTTTTCATGTGCTAGAGAATTTACACTGTTCAAAGAACCTCACAAGAATTCTATTACTTAATCCTCAAAAACAATTCTTTTATTGTCCCAACTTGTAGATAAGAAAAGTAAGGTGAGTTGCCGAAGGTTACACAGGTGGTGTGCAGTCAATTGCCAATTTGTTCTCAGATGCATCTCCTACTTGATATCTGCGCTATTCTGTATCATAGGGAACTACATATCCAAGACTTCCTTGGTAACTAGCTTCCTTCTAGGTAGTGTTGGCTAATGGGACATACTAATGAAAGAGTGGAGGATGGGAGTGGGCAACCAGAGAATTTCTCCCTCCCTACCCTGCGGTGTTCAGGTAGCATCCCTAGCTACATCCCCTTCTTGAGTCTGTCTTCCACTGGACAGCTCCTCCTTCTATAGTCTCAGTTCTCCTCAGACTGTCTTGCTGCCATGTGGTAGCTGCCTCTGAATGGCCCTGGCTTCTGGCTTCTAGTAAAAACATTTGCTTCTTGTGTCCCTGCAACCCTAGAGGTGAAATGGCTTCTTTCTATTTCTAGTTTCTGAGTCTTGCCCCATTGTTCCCTTTTGGCTTCTCAGCTTTACTCTTTACTTATGTTACTATTTGTCTGTATTAAATTTCCTCTGTTTGAAACTCCTACAATGGTTTTTCTATTCTCCTGACTGGCCTCTGACTTGCTAATTCAGCTAGGAAATTTAGAACTGGGTTTCTGGTCTGATGCTAAAAACATGTGTTCTTACGTGCCATCATTGTACCTACTAGATTGTTTTGGCTGTCTGCAGAGATTTAGGGGGGAGAGCCAAAACGAAGGCTCTGCCTAACCAATGCCACTGAAAGAGATGGGAACGGAAAAAAGATTCAAGTTGTCTGAAGTTCTCACTGTGACATTTCAGACACAGACTTTGTAATCACAAACTGGAGATGGGAGGGTACGTGGAGAAGGAGCGCACTTCCTTTAGAGGTCCTGCTGTACTGGGAACAGCAGGAGGAAGAGGGATAATGCACAGATGGAATAGGGATATTGATATTCCTTACAACATCATGATGAATGCATCATGAAAGTATATGCCAAGCTGTGAACTGAATGAAGTATTAGTGCAGCAGTGAGTTATATATTTCTTTATTTTCTGATAACACATGATATAATGTTGTTATCAGAATAGAATGATAATGTTGGCAAGTGTTTTAGTTGGCTTAAGCTGTCAAAATGCAACATACCAGAAATGGGCTGGTTTTTAACAATGGAGATTTATTATTTTACAAGCTTACAGTTCTGAGGCTGTGAAAATGTCCAAAGGCATCAACAGGCGATCCAACAATCCTGAACTCCTCTGTCATTTGGCAGCATGTTCTAGTCCTTTTCTTCCAGGTTTCACTGCTTTCAGCTTCTGGTTGCACTGTCTATGGCTTTCTTTCTGAGCTTCTGTGTCTTTTCTCTGTATTCTGTGTGTGCCCTTCTCCCGCTGCTTCTGGCTGTTGGTCTCTGTACTTCATCCTCTTATAAAGGACTCCAGTAAGACGATTAAAACCCACCTGGGGCATGCCTCAACTGAAATAAACTAATCAAAAGGGTCCCACCCACAATAGGTCTATACCCACAGGAATGGAATCGTTTTAAGAACATGCTCTTCTGGGGTCGATAAAGTTTCAAACCGTTGCAGCAGGTACATGTCCTTTCCTGTTATTAACTATTTAATTCTTTGACAAGTCTTTCTCCTTTCTTCAGTAAGAATTCACTTCTTTCCAGCCAATTCCAGGAAGAGGAGGATAATTTGTATGACCTCATTCACTTTTCCTTCCTTAGTCTTGTTTTTTTTTTAAAATCTCTTCACAGAGATATTAAAATCCATGTGAATTCCTGAGAACTATCAGCAAGTTCCTGACAAAGAATTTGAAGCAAAGCATTTGCTACTTGTCAATAAAAAAGTGATAACCGTAGAAATATTGGTGGCATATTTATGGGTGACTGTCATAGTCACGTAGTTTGCTTCTAAATATAATGCTCCTAATATGCCAAAGGAAAGAACTTAGTGGGTGAACAAGATTAGCAGCTATTTTGGTTTGCTAAAACTGCTGGAGTGCAATATACCAAAAATAGATTGGTTTTTACAAAGGGGATTTATTAATTTACAAGTTACAATTCTAAGGCCTTGAAAATATCCATATTAAAGCACCAACAAGAAGACACCTTCTCAGAGAAAAGGCTGCTGGCATCTGGGGTTCCTCTGTCACATAGGAAGGCACATCGTGACATCTGCTAGTCATTTGGTCTAGCAAGTCTCTGTGGGCACTTTCTTTCCGAGCTCTCTCTCTTTCCCTGAAATCTCTTAAAGGACTCCAGTAAAGGATTAAGACCCACCTTGTATGGCTACGGTCACACCTCCATGGAAACATCCTAATCAAAAGTTCCCACCCAACAATAGATCTATCCCTCCCTATAGGATTAGATTAAAAGAATACAGTCTTTTCCGGGGTGCCTAACAGATTCAAACCAGCACAAGGGCTTTCACCGGGACATGATGATTATTAAGGTCTGTAATAATCTTACACAACGCCCAACAAAGAAAATTTAATTTCAAACGAAGCTAGCGACAGATGACAGCGGGTGGGAGGTGGAAGTGGCATATTCCAATTTGTCTAAATTTCCAGGGTTTGAAAACGAACAAATTACATCCAAGAAATGCTTTACTGAAATTGTCCACACCTGTCTAATTGCTGCTGCATAGATATAATTTCACTTGATACTTAATCACTTTAATCCAATGTAAATACTTTCTTGTCACTGTTGCTGAGCAACAAAGTGTTGATCAAAGATGATAGGCAGAAACACGCTACTTCACCCTATGGAAACAGTAATGTATTCAAGGTATTGGCAAGTGACTAATTAACAGAAGAAACAATGATTTGTCCCCTCATTACCCTCTTCAGATTCTGAGAAATGGAAAATTGAGTGCCATGCATCGATCAGAATCTTAATGTATTTCATTTGGTTAAGAGGATTCCATAAAACAATGTTACATGTGCAGGCACAGGACAATGGAATATAGATTATAACCCATGGAAACTAATATAGTTTATATGGAAATGAGTTTTAAAATAATGCTTCCTGGACTTCAGTTAATTCCTTCATTAACTGAAAAATAGGTAATTGGTACTGTACAGGGCAGGCTAGACCCAACACATTGGAGGCTCATTTCAGGAGTGAACAAATACAGTTCATGTACTTGTTGTCTTTTTCTAAGAAAGTTTGTGGAAAAGACAAGGGACTTGATATGAGAAATTCCTGGATTCTAATGACATTGGCTGAACTTCTGAAAAATGTTGATTAAAAGCAATACCAATACATATATGTTTTTTGAGGATTAAATGCTTTATTATAGGCAGAGTGCTTAGAAAACTGCCTGGCATGTAGTAAGCTCAACAATTGCTATTATTGTTATGAGCTATTTGAATTTGGGCATGTGTCTTCACCAATCTAAAGGTGTATTTGGAGGAAAAGGCAGGGATTCATGTGTTTTAGTTTGCCTGGCTGCTATGACAAATACCACACAATAGATAGGCGCAAAGAAGAAGTGCTTATTAGCTCACTTTTGTAGAGTCCCAAATCAAGGTATTGGCAAGGCTGCTTTCCCCCTAGAGTTTGTGGCATTGTAGTGCTGGCTTGCTACAATCCTTGGGGTTCCTTGACTGCATCTCTGCCTCCTCTCACATGGTGATCTCTCTCTCCTAAACTCTGATCTTCTGGTTTCTGTAGACTCTAGGCTTCTTCCTGTGACTTCCTGTGACTCACTGCATCTGAATTTCTTTGCTTATAAAGTACTCCAGTCACAGGAATTAAGGGCCACCCTGACCGAATTGGGCTACACGTTAACTAATAATCAATCTACAAAGCATTCTATTTACAAGTGAGTTCACACCCACAGGAGTGGTTGATTAAGATTAAGAACATGTCTTTGTTGGGGTACATAATTCAATCTACCACAGTATGACTCCCCAGAACTGGCACTAATGTGTTTAGTTATAGGGGGTCAGATATTAGATCAAAGTAAGGAAGGTCTTTTGAGCAGTCAAAGTTGCCTGATAGGAAGCCTTACAACAAAGTAACTTTTGTTTTGCTGTAGATATGTAATTATAGGATAGAAACTTTTTTTTAAGATGAAAGATGGGTATTAAATCTTTGCTATAGTTTGAATTATTTTTGTGTTTCTCTTATAGTTATGATCATTTACACAATTATCTTAACTATTACTTTTTAAACTAATAATAATGCAAGTGAGAATTTACCATTTACTAGGCACTTACTGTAGACATTGTTCATCTGAGCATCTTACATTTGTAATTTTATTTAGGCTACTCAAGGGCCTGTGAGGAAACACTTGGACTCTGAGAACTGACTAAATTTAGAGCAGAACTGACACTGAGGACTTGTCATCTTGCCTTCATACAACCAGTAAGTGGGAGAGCCAAAACAAGAAACCAGGTCTTTATATGCCTACTGACTGGATCTGTCAAAATTCTCCTCCCTGCCCCCTTCTTTTCTAGCATGAGCAGTGGTTAGATGGCTGTCTTTAAGTCCAAAACCAAGTAGGCAGCTTTGATTAGAAAGAAATCTGGAAAGGAGAAAAGTAATGATTTTTTTTCTTGTTTCTTTCAGATATTCATCTATTATCAGATAATAATAGATTATTATTATAACTTATAGTAGATTTAAGTTAACTATTAACTTTTTACTCTTCCAAATATTGGCACACAATATTTCAGGTGCAAAGTCCTCTTTAGCTGAGATATTGTTTCTGCCTAATTTTTGGCGTTTCAATTGAGAAAGATCTGAAAAGCATTATCTCATGATCCTAAGTATCTTTGAATCTTCCAGGTTTAAATTGGGAGGTTTTAGGAGATTGTGACCTGTTCTGAGGCCCAAGCCTCCCAAGTTCCAGGGTAGCCCTCTTAATGGTATACTATCTTGTGTTTTCAACCAATTTGTTATTTTACAGGGGGAGATTAAGTACAATTAAAATTAAGGATATTCAGAAGCCATAATTTGAACTAGTGATTTTGCTTTCTGTACCAAAATTCTTTTAAGAACTGAGCACGAATTAGAAAACAAGGTCAATTTCATCAGCATCTCTTTTAACTGTAATGGCCTTTACTCTCTCTCTTTTTTTAAATGCAGTTTTATTGAGATACACTCACACGCGGTACCAAACATCCAAGGAATACAATCACTGGCTCACAGTATCACTGTAGTTGTTCTTACATCCCTATGATCAATTTTAGAACACTTTCATTACTCCAGAAAATGAATACAAATAGAAAAACACCCCAGTCCTCTCATACCCCTTATCCATCCCCCCCATTATTCACCCATAGTCTTCATGTGGTACATTTTTTACTGTTGATGAAAGAATATTAAAATATCAATGTTAACTATAGTCCATAGCTTACAATAGGTATATTTTCCCCAAATACTCCCCTATTATTAACTCCCTGCAATAGTGTCATACATTTGCTCTAGTTCATAAAATAACTTTTTTTATGTTTGTACAGTTAATCACAGACATTGTCCACTACAAGATTCACTATGTTATAAATTCCCATGCTTTAACCTCCAACTTTCCTCCTGGTGACGCATGATATGACTCTAACCTTTCCCTTTCCACCACATTCACACACCATTCAGCACTGTTAATTATCCTCACAATAACATGCTACATTCACCTGTATTCATTTCCAAGCGTTTAAATTTAATCTAGTTAAACGTTCTGCACCTATTAAGCAAAGCGCTCCCCATTCTTTAGCCTCATTCTATATCCTGGTAACTGTATTCCATAGTTTATGTTTATGAGTTTATATATTATAATTAGTTCATATTGGTGAGATCATATAATGTTTGTCCTTAACATAATGTCCTCAAGATTCACCCATGTTGTTGTGTGCTACAGGACTTCATTTCTTCTTACTGCTTAATAATATTCCATTTTAGCTATATGCCACATTTTGTTTATCCATTCAGATAAATCAACAGATGACCCTTGGGTTGTTTCCATCTTTTGGCAAGTGTGAATAATGCTGCTATGAACATCGGTGTTAAAATGTCTGTTTATGCCCCTGCCTTCAGATCCTCTGGGTATATCCCTAGAAACGGGCTTGCCGGGTCGTAAGGCAACGCTATACTTAGCTCCCTGAGGAATTACCAAATTGTCCTCTTCAGTGGCTGAACTACTTTACATTCTCACCAGCAGTGAATAAGTGTCCCAATTTCTCCACATCCTCTTCAACACTTGTAGTTTCCTGTTTCTTTAATAGTGGCCATTCGAGTGGGTGTGGGATGATAGCTCATTACGTTTCCCTAACTGCTAGTGAAGCTGAGCATCTTTACATGTGCTTTTTTAGCCATCTGTATTTCCTCTTTGGAAAAATGTCTATTCATGTCTTATGCCCATTTTTAAAATTATATTGTTTGGCTTTTATTGATTTCTTTATATATTCTGGGTATCAAACCTTATCAGATATGTGGTTTCCAAATATATTCTCCCATTGAGTCAGTAGCCTCTTTACCCTTTTGTCATGGCCTTCTCTTTTATGAATGTGAGAAAGCTATGAGAGAAGAGCCTGTGATATTTGAAGTCGGCACCTTACTTCTCATCCTTTAATCTTAATTCAGCACCAAGAATTCCCTGTGTGTGCCTTCTGGAGACAATAATATCACTCAAATTCTTGGACCCTTGATTCTCTGTCCTCCTGTTCTAGTTTGCTAGCTTCCAGAATGCAATATACCAGAAACGGAACGGCTTTTAACAAGGGGAATTTAATAAGTTGCTAATTTACAGTTCTAAGGCCGAGAAAATGTCCCAATTAAAACAAATCTATAGACATGTCCAATTTAAGGCATCCAGGGAAAGATACCTTGGTTCAAGAAGGCCAACAGTGTTCACCGTCTCTCTCTCAGCTGGAAGGGCACATGGTGAACATGGCGGTGTCTGTTGGCTTTCACATGGCTCTACCAAAAGGGACTCTCTCCAAAATGTTTCCTCTTTTAAAGGATTCCAGCAAGCACCTTCAGTGGGTGGAGACACATGTCCATGGAAATAATCTAATCAAAAGTTACCACCCACAATTGGGTGGGTTACATCTTATGGAAACAATCAAAATGCTCCCACCCAGCGATACTGAATGAGGATCAAAGGGCATGGCTTTTCTGGGGTCCATTACAGATTCAGACCAGCACACCCTCTTCGCTCCTTCCTCTCACAACTCACTCTCTCTCTCTCTCTCACACACACACACAGAAAACAAAGCTATTGGCATGGAGGCCTATATAAGTAGGCCTTGCTTTCTATTTAAGACTTTAGATAATTACCCTCCCCTGCAACATTAAAAAAAAAAACACCACCACACTTTTGAGCTAGTCAACTGTCACTCTTTCCAACTATGCTCTCTTCTAAAATAAGAATGCTAACTGGAATTACAAAAATAATTTATAGACTATTATATAGAATTCATAATTTTTTGAAGAAATTATGTGCTAACTTTTTAACATACCTCAAACAAGAAGACAAAAATAATCCTGAGAACCTTGCAGTATGGCATGGAACACCATCAATATGGGTTTGGAGATTTAGAGTCCTCAGAGGTCTGGCACAAAGCAACATCTCCCCTTCTCACTCCCAAAATTGTTTTAAGTGATTTTGCATCAAGAAATTTTAAGTTCCATAATTATGCCAATGGATTCTTGGGTGTCTGAGCAACTCCCATAGTCTACTTCTGTTAAAATGTATTTCTTCAATGGCTTCCTCCAAATTCTCTACCAGGATAATGAATATATTTGTACACTGGTGAAGAAATAGATATATATATGAGTACATGTTTTAGTTTTCTAAAGCTGAAGAAATGAAATATAGCAGAAATGGGCTAGCTTTTAACAATGGGATTTGTTAGCTTACAAGTTTACAGTTCTGAGGCCACAACCATGTTCAAATCAAGGGGTCAACAGGGCAATACCTTCTTCCCGAAGAAGGGCTCCTAGAGATCTGGGACTCCACTGTCACATAGGAAAGCACATAGTGGCAACTCCTGGTCCTCTTCTGGGTTTTGTTGCTTTCAGCTTCTGGCTGTTCCTTCAGTGGCTTTCTTTCTGAGCTTCTGTGTGGGTACTTCTCTCTTCTCTCTGTCTTTTTCCCTCTTATAAAGGACTCCGATAAGAAAATTAAGACCCACCCTCAAGTTAAGATCCTATTCATGATGGGTCCAACCTATGGGAATGGATTAGCTTTAAGAACATGATCTTTTCTGAGGCCCATAAAACCTCAAACCATTGCAGTATATATATATTTATACAGTGTATTTATTCTGGTAAATTCATTCTAATTATAGCATGTATTGAAATAATACATAATACATAAGGAAATTAATGCTCCTTTAATTTCTTACTTTCAATTTAAATGCATATGTATCTATAGCTTGGATCCAATTTAAAATTCAATAAATTCAGCAAATGGCTTTTAATCATTTTTGAAAGTGAAGTGCCTAGTCATTTTCACCGATGCTGTCTCATTTAATTACTATAGTAGACCTTTGAAGACTATTTTACCACCCCTATTTTACAGATAAAGAAATGGAACACTTGAGGGATAATAGGATGGATCAAAGATGTGTATTTACTGTCTACATACTTAGGGTTTGAACTCAAACCCAGTGGTTCTTCCAAAGCATGACGTCAACAGATAGAAGACCCCAGAAAGTAGATGAATTTTGTGTGGAATCAATAAACTATTTCACTAACAAATAGCCTCCTCTTCCTTTTAGGCAAATTACAAAAACTGCCAGGAAAAATGACTTGCTTAATTGCTCCAAACTGGAGCAACCAGCCTATTTATTGTGGAAATGAATATCCTAAAGTTTGTCAACTCTGTACTGACTGACAATAGAAGGAATTGTGCTAGAAATAACACTTTCATCTTCTATTGACTACTAAAGTTACCATGGGAAAAATGTTTGCCTCATTTTGTAAATAACATGCTGTGGTGGTAAAAAGAATCACCAACATATTTTGCATCTGGGTGTTTTATTTTTCTCTTTGTGATGCAAGCACGGTGCCATAAAGAAGTGGCTGTCATATTCATTCTTTAAAACGTAAGGAGATATGTAAACATATTCAATGAAAGATCCAAGGCATAGATATGTTTTCTTTCTCTCAATATGAAAAGAAAGAAAAGACCGTAGTTGAACTTCCTTAAAAGTTGAGATGGCTACAGTGGACAGACTTTAGGGATAATGTAGTACCGAGGTTGAGCATATGTGCTCTGGAGGTAGATTGCCTGGGTTAAATCCCACTTCAACTACTAACTGTATGGCTCAGAGAAAGTTTTTTTTTTTTAAACTTTATGTGCCTCAGTTTCCTTATATTTGACAATTGAGAATTGGTTTGGCTTTTAGTGCTTCTTAAAATACTTAAAGCGAAGTTGTATTCTAAGGCAGTCTACTGGAAAAGTAGATATTCTATTTCTCAACAGCTCAATGCAGTTGTAGGTATCATAGCCAGAAAAAAATATCTAATTTTCTAAATACTAAGAGGCTTATGCTTAATTTAAATGTAATTTCTCCCTGTCACTGGCACTGTGCCTAAATGTGTCCAGTTGGAAACATGCATTCAAATTGCTTTCTCTTTAATGAATAGTGTAACAAGTGGCATTGACAACAGAATAAGTGAATTCTAGAAGAGACCGTTTTATCCCCAGACTCTAATTCTCAATAAGTATTGAATTAATAAATGAATCAACCAGGCAGTTTGATAAATTAGAAATGTTTATATGGCTTATCAGATGTATGCTGTTATATTATTTTTAAACAGGGCAAAATAGTATTTTTTCTTTTAAATGCATGGAAGCATTACTAAAATTCTTTTCTTTCAGGAAAGAAAACGAGAAGATTGTAAAGAAAATTATGGACTGAAAGGAAATGTCTCTAGTGTTGGTCTGAGAGAGGATTTTCTGATTGATCTTTTCATTTTTAAACAGTATATGCCACAAAAAAAGGGGGTGGGTGGGTTCTAAGCAGTGAAGGATGCAGGAACCAACACTCATAAATGAGCTGATTGTAGGTACAGATGGATGAATATTTTATAGTAAGGGTTATGGATTTAATAGATATTTTAAAAATTCGACTTGCATATCACATTGATCTAGCCTCTACTCCCACTTGTTCTGATTAAATTTCCCAGACTTATCTTTGAGGAGCTATTACTCCATCATGGGAGTCAATCTTGGAGTAATTGTCAATCAACATGTTCCTCCCTTTGCTGGTCAAGATGTGAGGCAAATACATGCTCTGCACCCAAAATTCTAATAAAATTATACAAAGTTTTGAGATCAGCCAGCCCTTTTGTTGAAAAAACAGTCTGTTGATAATTCCTGTTCCCTCCATATCTGGAGCTGTCCCAGCTTTTCTTTCCCTACACCTGCTTTCTTGGCTCATCCATCCATTTCAGGAGTTATCCTGTATCCTTACAATACATGCATTAAAAAAAATTTCTATACAACTAAGAGTGAGGTTTGCAGATTATATTTAAATAATTCTGTTTCAACTTGGGCGTCAGTGTTATTGCTTCAGAAATGGATAAGTAGTATTATAACACAAAACATGACTTGTTTTAAATAAAAAATCTTAAGTACTTTTACAAATGATGTCCAGATATAGCAAAAATTGTGATGGGCAAATGACTGGCTAAGAAACATTATTACAAAAAAAATTGTCATTAAAACTTGCCAATGTATTTTAGGAATTAAAATTGGGTTGTCTTGAAAAAGCTTTAGAAAGAGTATCAATGATTATATTATTGGCCTGATCCTATTGAAAAGAAACAAAAAAAATATGAATTTGGAAAAAATAATACTCTAATTAATATACTAATGAGCTAAAGGTATAAAACAGATACCTTTTGGAAAGGAAATAGCGTTATTTCTTTGGTCAAGATCTGGCCTTTTTATATAAAAACACATTCAACCTCTGTTATAGAATCTCATTTTGCTTTTTCCAGGAAAAATATTTTATTATTAATTTTTACATTATTGTCCTCAATTGGTAAAATGCTAAATGTATAAATCTCTATCAATCAAATCAAGAGTCAGTGATGCAGGTAATTGTGCATATGTACCATACATCCGGGAATCATGCATCTGAGACTGGATGCTTCTTTTTTTTAGGAGTGTTAGCAATGTTCATTCCAGCATCTACTGGACGCGTTGTTAAAATTGCCAGGAGTGCCTTTGTGTTCCCAACTCCAAGGAGCAAATTATGACTCCTTTACAGCCCCCTCTTGTCTTGAGGTTCTTTCTCTGAGTTCTGGTTTGGATGTGAAATATCTGAGGGTTGAGGACTTCATTCCAACTCATTTTATTTTTTATCAAATATTTTTATTTAAAAAATAAATTTTTTTAAATTTGGGGATGAAGGTTGGGCTAAATATTTTGATACCTGAAAATATTTTCAGCAATTGTTTTTTCGAAGTAATTACTCTCAGGGAAAAAATGATAAGAAGTGAAGGGCACTTATATCCCCCAAATAATCTACTCCAGGGAAAGAAGGGTTCAGGAAATAAGATTTTTACTTTGAAACAGCATGACACCAAGCAATAGATTATGTTTCCAATATGACCTTTATTGAGCAAGTACTGCTGTGACGGTTAACACCAATCAACAAAAGGTTGCAAACTGTGCATGTCAACGAGGTTCTCCCATGAACAAAAGTCCATTTTAAATGCACCAGTGAGGTAAACATAATTATTCATATGTAGCTTTCTTAAGGCTAAGAGAGTTCTGTGTTTCATTTATTATTTTTGGCTCAGTTGTTTCTTTGCATAATACATCTCAAGACATCCCCCCTAAGTGCCCCTCTTCCAATAGCTTAGGAAATTGGCAAATTCCCCAGGTACATACAATATCATGCATTTGAATCCCCCAAAGACTGAGGAGGGTACACCCTGAGCTTGCATGCAGTTCCCTCATATTGCACAAAGTAAAATACAATGTCTGGAGCCCCCATGGGAGAACCCGTTCTGTTTTGAAGCTGTCAATCACATGCATTTTGAAATTTTCATATGGCTTAACCTTTTGCAATGGATTCAAATCTTAATCACTCTGGGTGACTTCCTTTACTACAGCATGTGAAGTGACCTTTTCTACCTTTTTAGTAGACACTAGTTTCTCCTCAAAGGTCTCTTCATGCTCTTCTACCTTTTGAGTGACTGTTACGGATTTAGTGATGTATTTGGTAGCACCATCTCCTCCCTCACTGGTGATTGTTTCCACCTTTTTGGTCACCACCACTTTTTCCTCACTTCTGTCACCCCCCTTCTTTTCCTCTGCTGGGCTTAAGTCTAACCCATTTGTGACTACCCCTTTCTCCTCTTCTCCCCCACTGCCTTTTCCCTTAGTTTCCTGCGCTTCCTCCTCTTTTCCTTCCACCTCCCCGTTTACAGCTATGTCTTCCTTCATGGATTCCTTTGAACCTTTATCCATCCCCTCCTCCTCACTCCCTCCCTCCTCTTCAGCTTTCTCCTTCTCCTGTGGCTTCTCTTCCTCTTTGGCATCTTTCTCCACCCTCACCTTTATGGATTTGGTGACAGTAACTGCCTCCTCCACGACTTCTTTCACTGGAGATTCAGCTTTCTTCTTATCTGGCATGTCTTTTGGTTTCTCTTCCTTTTTCTCTACCTTCTCTTCCTTGGGACTTTCCTTTGCTTCTTCTTTCTTCTCTTCCTCAGCTTTCTGTTCAACTTTTCCAGCTTCAGCTTCTGTTTTTGGTTTCACCTCTTCCACTGGTGATTTTGGCACAGGGGACTTGGCTTTCTCTGGCTTTTCCACCTTGGCTTCTGCCACCAGCTTCTCTTTGGTAGCTACTTCTTCGCTCTTTTCCTCAGTTTTCTTTTCATCCTTGGCTTCAGCTTCTTCAACTTCAGCTTCGGCCTCTGTTTCTCCTTCTTCCTGCTCACCTTCCTCTTTTTCGCTAGACCCTTCCTTCTCGGATCCTCCTTCTTCAGCTTGGTCTGATTTAGCACCCTCATCTTCTTCCTCTTCTTCCTCTTGGCCTTCTCCTTCCTCCTTTTCACCTTCTTCCTCTCCTTTAATTTCTGGTGCAGTAGCTTTCACTGGAGACTTTTTGGTAGGTACAACTTCTTCTTCAGCTTCTTGTTCCTCTTCCTTTTCTGCTGCCTCTTCTTCCTTCTCCTCTTTCATGGAAACTGCCAATTCCTCTGCAGCGGCTGCCAGGGCATCTTCCATTTCTGACTTCTCATCCTCTACTTTGGTTTCCTCGATGATCTCCTCAACAAATTTGTGTTGGACCTTTAGCTTGGGAGCCTCTACCTTGGCTTTCTGAATCTTACTAGATATTGTGATAGAGGGCTGTCGATATGTATAGAGTGGCCCAGTGATGCTTCCTGCAAATGTGCTAAATCTGGTCTCTTCACCCTCCAGAAGTTTTCTGAGGAGAGAAGAAAAGACAAGACAGAATTAAAATCTCATTGGACGTCCTGAGTTTCACTATGGGTAATGCAGCTGCCACCTTTGAATAAATGGAATCGCATAAATAAAATATTCCATTAAGTCAGTTTAATTCCTGCATTACCAACATTTTGTGTCATATTCAGTGACAGTGACAGATCCTCCTTGGCCATCAACCAGTTGCTTGCTGCAGTAATGTACCACACCCAGCTCCAAGTCATAACCTTGCAGCATTCCATTTGGTGCAACATGAGTATGCTAAAAAAGTTCCCTAGTGCCCAGAAACAACTTAGCGACCTCCATGAGCATTTGTACTTTCAGTATGTATACTAAATTTTTTTTAGCAAATATAATTGTTCAAAAAAATTTTTTTAAATACTAAGCATATTCCAGGACTTAAGCCATATCAGTTTGAAGCTATGCACTAATATGGGTGTATCAAGTCATTTCAATCATACAGTGCCAATTTAATATAATTATTCTGCTTTCCTGAAGATAGCTCTGTGAGTGTAATTTATTCTGTAATATTGTAATTGCCTTATTGAGAGTATAAAAACCATTTAATCAAGGATTTCTCCCCTTCGAACTTAGTGAATAGGAAATTTACATTAGTAGACATGTTATTTTCTCTTTTTTTCTATACATTTATCTGTACCCACACATACTTATGAGATATAGCTAGATATATCATCTATACTGTACAGTCTAATATATTATATAATGCCTCTAAATTACATATACCCTATAAAATAGATTTATATTGCAATATATCAATCTATATTCTCAGCCAGATGATGGCAATAGTAAGCTATAACAGAGAAAAAGAGAAATAGAGTGCCCTGGTATTTGTCCTTGACACAATACTAAAGTTGAAAAGCTGAAGCCACCAGGTAAAATATTGAACATTAAACCTCTGTTTATGCTTCAAATATGTAGAAAACATTTCACTAAAATACAGAATTTAAAGATAATGGTGAAATTCATCAGCCCCCCTACATGTAATTCCAAACACTTTATTTCAACTAATGTTCATTCTTTTAAAGTTGTGTGTAAACTGTGTAAAACCACATTTGCAATTCTTTAGAAAAATGTTCTTGATTAAGAAAACCAGTCGCTGCTTTAAGAACCCCGGAACCAGCCTGTTTTAAGTGGGGAAGGTTCATCTCCCGCAACCTCTGCAGCGCGGTTGGTATTGCGGCCACGTCCGCAGTGAGGACCGTACCTGTATGCAGCGATCTCGATATCCAGAGCCATCTTGACATTGAGGAGATCCTGATATTCCCGCAAATGACGAGCCATTTCCCACTTTGTGCCCCGAAGCTCATTTTCCAACTGCTGGATGGTATCCTGAAACAGGTACAGGGAGTCTCTGTAGACCCATACTTCCAAACCGCAAACTTCCTTTCACTCCTTCCTCTCGTTCACCCCTCTCCCTGGCCCCCCTCTAGCGTTGCAAATCTTTCGGTTATCGCCCTACAGGTTTATTATTATTATTATTATTATTATTTAAATCTAAGGAATTCTTACACAAAGAAACAAGATTAATAAAACTTCCTGGACGCACCCATGCCTTGAGACCACTCAAACTAGAACGTCTCAACAAGTAAACATGCCATGCATGGGGAAACCCACGATTGACACTGCTCTTCCCATCTGAACCCTTTGGACGGACGCCAGTTTTGAGAGTTCTTGTGATCAAAACTTTGAAAGTAGAGAATACGTGCGTTTCTGCAAAAGCTATCCTAAAGTTGCTTGCTTTGTCGACTACTTTAAACGCCCAAAACAAAAAATTCCTAGAAAAAAAAAAGAAGCATTTATTTATTTATTTAAGGTCAGGACTCTTAAGCAAGGGGGTTTGATTGGATGGAGGAGGAATGTGGTCGGGATTCGGACGGGCGAGGACACTTCGCAGTAACTAACTCGGGTTTGTGCGCGCGCGCTCACAGGCGAGTGGCCACCAGGGAGCGCGACGGAGAGGGCGATGGGCACGCGCGCGAATGTCGGGGGCGCGCGGCGCTGGCGCTGGCGCAGGCTGGCCACGCAGCCGCGGTTCTTACCTGGTAGCTGCTGAGGTCGTGGTTGTGGCGCTCCTCGATGTCGCTGAGCTGCCGCTCTAGGGATTCCTTGGTGCCGCGCACCGATTCCAGCTCGATACTCTTGGACTGCAGCTGGCGCCGGTACTCGGCGATCTCCTCTTTGGCAGATCGGATGGCCTCCTTGTTATGTTCGGCCGCCTCGGTGAGCTTGGCGTAGCGGCACTTAAACCACTCTTCGGCCTGGTGCATGTTTTGGTCGGAGTGGCACTCGAGCTGGGAGCGGATCTCCTTCAGCGCCGACGAGATGTCTGTCTTCAGGTAGTCTTTGCGCTCCACGCTGATGTGCGACGCCTGGATCTGGGCCAGCAGGTCTGCCACCTCCTCCTCGTGATTGCTCCGCAGGAAGGCCACTTCGTCCTGCAGCGACTGTACCTTCTTGTCCAGCTCTACCTTCACCATCGACGCCTCCTCTATGTCTTTGCGCAGCGCGCGGATAGCGGCTTCGGTGTCGTCGCGCAGCCGGGCCTCCTCCTCGAAGCGCTCCTTGAGCCGGTGGATGTCCTCCTCCAGGTGGTCTGAGTCCAGCTGTACCTGTGCCTTCTCGTGGTTCACCATCTCCAGCGTGGAGCGCAGCTCGCGGATCTCCTGATCGTACGCGTCTCCCAGCTGGGCGTGCGAAGCCTGCTTCTGCCGCAGGGCCTGGATCTCCGCCTCGATCTCCTTGTTCTGCTGCTCCAGGTAGTGCACCTTCTCGATGTAGCCCGCGAAGCGGTCGTTCAACCCCTGCAGCTGCTCCTTCTCGTTGGAGCGGGACAGCTTGAAGTCGCCGCCGGGCCCGGAGCCGCCGTTGAGCAGAGATGAGGACTGGCTGAAGTCGAGACTGCTCTCGGCCGAGCTGAGCATGGCCGAGCTGTAGGCGAGGCGCGGGGCAAGCGCGCTGCGCTTGTAGGACGAGGACACGGTGCTGGGCGAGCCTCGGGACCACGACTGCGAGCGGAAGCCGCTGGACGGGGAGCCGCTAACGCGGCTGAAGCTGGAGCGGGTCTCGGTTACCCGCCGGTAGGCGGACGGGTTGCCCAGCGCGTCCAACGTGTAGCTCATCTTGGTGGCCTTGGGGTGCGTGGCTGTCACAGCGTTCTGCCGGCCTAGCTGCAGCCCATTTATAGCCGCGGCGGCTGGTCCCGGGCCAGGGCCCCGCCCCGTGGAGGCGGCGGCCGAGGAGGCGGAGACTGCGGGCAACCCGGGCTGGGGTGTGGGGGTGGGGGTAGGGGGGCGGCTTAGCGGTGATTCAGCGCCGGCTCCACGTGGGCTGGTGCCGCAACGGACCTGGGACTTTGCTGTCCTGGTCCGGTCCCTCCCCCGTAGCTCCCCTTTCGGTTGCAGACCACTTGTCGCCCCGCAATCTCCTTCCCTCCTTTTCTTTTCACCTTCGGATAGCATTTTATTCTCTCGGTGCGAACATCCATCCAACGCCCTTCCTTTGTCTAGTCACCTCTCCCGCCTTTCAGGCGGCTCTTCCCCAGAAACCCTGGTCCCCTTGTTGTTCTTTAGCTCTCTCCGCTCTTATCCTCACGGCTTTTCCTTCTTTCTGTTCTTTCTCCATTACTTTTTTCCTTTGCCCATCTTCTGTGCTTAATCACTTCTCTCCTTTGAGACTTCTCTCTCTCACTTCTAGCCTTTCTTAGTGCCACTCACCCTTCAGCCCCTTTCTCCTGGACCTTTTGCTTCTTATTCTTTCCTCCACCCCTTTTCCTTTCTCCCCCTCCCCCTCCTTTTCTTTTCTCCCTCCCCCACCCTCTTCTTCCCAAGCCTCCCTCCCCTTCCCCCAATCTTTTTATTAAAGCGGTAGGAGTAAGCGCAGAGGAGTTGGGCCTAGAAAAGGGACGAGGGGTACAGACTTTGAGGAACAGTCGGCCGAAGGGTTCGGGAAGGGGACAAAGAGAATGGGCTAGGGTAATTATTTCTATAAAAAATAGGATATGGCGATGCATTCTGCTTAACGTGTGGGGGACGTCTGCAGCTTCCGCAGGGGCAGAAGGTAAGGCGCTCGGGCTCTCTACGGCGCAGGCAGCACCAAGGACAGCTCCCAGACTGGGGCGCCGGGAGATTTAGCCGTCCCCGGGGGCTTGACACCCAGAATCGCCTGTTTGGTTGGCAGGGCTTCCCCTCCTTCTCTGCGAGTGAATACAGTTAAAGACAGTAGTGGCTCTGTTTGCGAGAGCCAGGCTGGGAGAGCACGCTAAGTAAGACTTCTCTGCAATGCAGAGTTGACAAAATGAACAGATGCAGATTTTGAAAACAACCGAAATCCGTAAGTTAGAAATAATAACCCTGTAGCCTACTTTGAGTTGCCTACCATACGATGAATGCAGAAAATAGTGATGTAGGGCCTGAAATTTGAAGGTCAAGCATTCCTTGAAAAGGGGATTTGAAATCTGCTAGGATAAAAAGTCCAGGGTAATATAGTTCATGCTTCGTTTGATCATAAACAACTGCCTTGCCATCTTTCAGTTCAGCACTCACTATACCTAACTGTGAAGGTTGAAAAGGCATCTGAATTAATTAAAAAGTTGCCAAAAAGATTCAGCAAACCTTGAATAAAACCAGGTATTTTCCCTCTTTTAAATGTGATTTAGTTCCCCACTTAGAGGTTAATAACTGATTTGGAATAGATTTCCTATGTCTTTAAACATGTTTATTTCAATAAAAAGTATCTACACAGACTTCCTGCTGTCTGATGCACTGCTAACAGGTAAACTGTCCCTTTATTTTGGGTGGTGCTTTGGGGATAATTCAAAGTGAAAAGTTCATAATACTGCCAAGCAAAAAATAAAATGCAGGACTAATGACAGTGCTTGTTGGGAGCATAGGCACAATTGACTGCATGTGAAATGCTTTCTGTGGCCGAGAAGAAACCACAGCTTGTGAAAAGTAGAGACTCCTGACTTCACTACCTTCTTTTCACTGCAGGCTTTCTCTAGTCCCTGTTTTATTAACTGACAAGTTGATATTAATCAGTAAGTAATCCTAACAGGCCTGGATATCTGGTGAAAGTTTTTGTTTTTGTGTTTAATCAGATATCTTGGCCCATTTATATTTTGAAATAGAAAGAGTTAATTTAAGTAGCTACTTTTGGTTCCTTAATGTGAAACTGCAGCATTGCAGCCTGTGTGGGGAGAAGAATGTTCCAGTTTGCTTAGTGGCGGGTTACTCCGGCAAGGAGACGACCCCACGTCTCTTGTTGGGAGAGACAGATGACACAGTAAGAGAATTAATTTATGCATATGGTAGAAAAACAGGATTTTCAGTTTCAGATGGATACAAAAAGAAAAGAGAAAGAAAAAAGTCTGTCTTTTGTAAAGCACTGTCCATCACAGGGTTGGACTCAGCAGGATGTCATTTAAATAAGGCCAGATGCTGACTATGCAGTAATCGGATAGTTGAAAAAGGAGATATAAATTATTGTACCTTAGTTACTTGTTACTTATGTTAAAAACATAAAAACCCTTGGCAATGTTGTGCTGCTCATGCACTGAAAACACTTCTGCAGTGAGAGCACATGGTTAACCGACAGGCTTATTCTGTTAATTTTCTTCAGGGCTTTAAAAATGGGATGACTCTGCAGATAAGCATTTACAAGGAAACACACGTCTAACTTCACAATTAGTCTGTTTTGCCTGTATCTAAACTAACTCAGAAGTTGTTAAGCTTCCAACTGGTCACAGAAGGAGGTAAGCATTGCATACAAACAAAATGATAGCTAATTATTCAGGCTAAATCTATTGCTTATAGCTTAAAGTTGTAACTTGAACAGAACATTAGTACTTTAGTATTGTTCAGTCTGGACACAACAGCATAATGCAGAATAACAGCCATTTTATTAAGGAAAAAACTTCTAGTGGCATGAAAAGGATTGATCCAACTTCACACTTAGCAAAATATTTTATTTTATATTAGACTCACTTCAACCACTCTTCCTGAAGGTGACTTGAAGGTTATATTCATCAATAAATGTAGTGTAAAAACTTTTTTAAAAAAGCTTTCACAAACATTCTTCCTCTTTTCTCCCATATTTATGAACACTTCTTACCCTAATATTTTTTATAGAAAGAAATGTAAGGTTTTGCATTTTTGCTACCCTAATGTCATTAAGATTGTGGAATCTTCTGAGTACATTAACAAGACAGAAAATAAACACGGGATTTCTATCTTAATTTACAACATTGTATTGATGGAGTTGGTTGGCTATGATACTTTTGAAATTTATTCTAAGTAGGGAAGTTACATGTGCAACTTAGATGTGAGCCATTAAAAATGAAATCATCTCTGGATTGTTTCATAAGCTACAGTCTGTTTTGAATCACTTTATAGAGAAATACACAGCATGCTCCAATCTATGTGTTTCTTCAAACATAGAAGCAGGTAAAGTACAATATTAACCTTGCAGTTTGTGAGTTTATTTTGGGTCTCATCGAATAATAATGGGAAAGTATTTTTTGCATAAGAGGTTTATTCATTAGGTCAAGATAAAAGATGGAAAAATAAGGAGTTGTGCATTTTCTTCCCTATTCCCCTGCTTCCACAAATTTCTTTTTAATGAATATTTTTTTCTGATACATGTAAATGCAAAGAGGATGAGATGTGAGAACCGGGCAACAAGCAAGATGTTCCAATGGAAGAAATCACCGTAAAACTGGTAGGATGCCTCTGTCTGAGATTAACTGATCTGTACTTTCTTCTAGCCTCCTGTGATATCTTGAACCTGGTCCTTTTGCTTGGATCTGATTCTGGAACTCATGATGAATAATCATTTATAAATTGTAATTTGTTAATTATTTAAAGGACTGTTGATATAGGAAGCTAGAGACTCAGTCTGCTGGAGTAGGAATGTAAGGAAAAAACCTGTAATACTTATTTCTACTTTAGCCTTTTATGTCAAACTTTAGAAGCAGCTCTTGAGTTTTGGTCTTTTTGATTTTAAATGTTGAAAGCAAAATAAAAATATCCTAAGGGAGAAAGCCTATTTTTTTCTCAGGAAAATTGGGACGTGCATGTCCCTATTGTCTTTAAACACAGTGTCCTTTTTTTCTGACATTAAACCACCAAAATGGTGTTTGTTTCCCTTGCCAAATGATTTATTAATTGAACATTGCCTTATTTTTCTGTCAGTGGCTTTTCATGGAAAGTTAACTGAAGTATTGAAAAAATTGAAAGCATTTTATATCTATATATTTTTTCCAAATGAAAACTTAATCAGTTTTTAAATTCTATATCTGGAAATTTCATGTTTTATGCTAAAGCTTTCAGCTTAACAGAGCTTGCTGATTTTTTGCTGTGTAATGCCTTCACCTTACCACCATGAAATCAGTTCTGTGAAAGCCAGAGGAGGAGGATTTAGAATTTTAAAAGACTATTTAATATAGCCTTATTAAAATCGATTCTCAAAATACAGTTCGGTACTAATACATAATAAAACATTACTACTGTATTAAAGTTCAGCATGCTCTTAATTGGACACATTGGCTTTATCCACAAGCAGTAGATCTTGATTATATGTATTTGAATTTTTAAAACACTGCATTGCACATAACTTTGCACCAGTGTAACCATGTAATATTTATAGCATATTTTATCCTATGCTTACCAAGGCCTGACGTAGCAAGAGCCATAATTCTTTTATTAGAAACTCTTAATTAAAATGAGCTTGGAAAACTAGAGCAGATCAATGATATATTATCTCCGGACCAAATTTCTAAAGGAAACTAAACTCAGGGACATAAAGTCAGAAAGAAATCTCACCTAATAATTAAGTCTCATTATCTTAGGACCGGTTTTTCTGGGCAATTCTGAAAAGCAGTATTCTTCATAATCCTCTGGAAATAGTTTTACTGTCATAGCTTTCTCTTGTCACTTATATAGCCAAGAACATTATTTATTTTAGAATTTAATTCACATTTTTGTTAAAATTAATATATTTTTTGTAGAAATTTCACAAATGCAGAGAAACAATAATTTACGTATTTTTCCTTTCTTTTTTCTCTCTAATTTAAATGTATATCAGATCTTTCTGCTTATATAATTCCATGCCCTGCTTTGTAAAATAAAAATATTTGAATGTGTAATTTGCAATCTTTAGAGGAAGGAATCTGATAATATATGCCATGATGCCGGATTCTAACCAGGTCTTTCACTTTCATTTCCCTCTTAAGAAAAAGACTTTAAAAGGTCCTTTAGCTCAAAAATGATAAAATAATAGATAATGATGATAACAATGATAATGGATCAGGCAAGTCTGATTGGATCCTCGTATTAATTTCTGTCTGCCTGTCTCTTTCCTTGTTTATTTGTGTGATTGTGAAGTTGAGGGCAGTGATGAGGCAGTCAGATCTGTAGTCCGATCAAGTCAGGCCCAGATACTTTAATCCTTTACACTTAATGGCATTGTAAATCACAAAGCCATCATCATCGTCACCACCATTGGGTTTTACATGTGAACAACGCTTTACCTTAAAGAAGCAAAATGAAACAAAGCAAAACTATATATCTTTGGTCTGAGCACAGGATACAGACTGAGTAGAGCACAAATTGCTATTCCCATTTTACAGGTGACAAAATTGATTTAGAGATTTGTCAAGGCCACATATCTGCTAAGTGTAGAGCTAGGACCAGAACTCAGGTTTTCTCACATGAGTGCTAACATTTAACTTTTTTCCTTCGTAGGTTAACAAATCTAGTCTCAATCAGCATGAAAAAAAAAAAAAGGAGGCAGACAATAATAATATCAGTAAAATTTCTACACACTTACCGTGTGTCAAGACTCTACTAAATTTTTTCATTAAATTATCACAACAATCCTATGAGATAGACGCAATTATTATTCTCATTTGCAGAAAAAGCAGTTGAGGCACAGAGAGGTTGAGTATGACTCACAGCTAGGAAATGGTGCAGTTGAGAAAAGAATCTAGGCATGACTGGTTTCATGGCCGACCCTTACCATGTAAAACTGCCTCAGGAGAAAGCAGTCCATTTTAAAAATCTCTTTTAAAAGCAAATTGGGGTGCACAGGTAGTTCAGTGGTAGAATGCTCACCTTCCATGCAGGAGACCAGGGTTCGATTACTGGTCCACTGCCCCCACCCCTCCCAAAAAGAAAAGCAAACTGTTTACATGGTAAAGTTATGTTAAAATATTTAAGGGATAAACTAAGCATCATTTTGCTGCTTTTTTCCCTATTTATATAATAATAAAGCATTTTAATATTTTCTCATATGAACATTATTTCTTGGCTTGTGACTTTGTTATTAAAGATATTAAAAATGAAAATGTTGATTTACTTGTCTTTGTAATTTTTTTATCCTAAACTAATTTTCTATGTAGCTTGAAGGTCATCTAATTCATTCATTCTAGTCTCTGATCTATGGATAATATCCAGAATCGTTTTTCTATTATATTATCTGGCATCTACTTATCATTTTGTATTTATATGAACTCTTGGTTTGGTTTTTAGGAGATTTTAATTTGTACTATGCATTTATTTATCATGAGAACATTTATTTACTAATATATATTTTTTTATTTATTTAAATTCAAAAAATCTTTTAATGATTATGTATTTTTAATTTTTCATAGATGCCAAATTCTTTAAATGAAATCTACTTTAAGAAATCCAATAATATGCATTTGAATCTTGGCAGAAGAAAAAGGTTGGTCTGCAATTTTCATCAGCAAAGGTTTACAATGGGATGGCTGGCATGGAAGCAGCTTTTTTAATGTATTAAAAGTATGAAGAAACAACCATGAATAGTTTTAAGTGAGTCTCTATTTCATGTACTTAAATCAGGGCTATGTGACTGTATTTAAATAGGTTGCTTGGTGACAAGTCAGCCTTTATCCATTTTTGTTATTTATGGGATAAGGTGCTCTGACTCACCCTTATTTTCATTTGTATAAATCTTCTTTGCTTTCTGCAATATCAGATAGGGTCAAGGAACAGAATAGTTTCTCATTTTTCCTGAACATAAGTTGACCTCGAAAAGAAGTAATATGTATCCTGCATTAGTCATGGTAACAATTGGTCTCTGGATTTTGATTGCATAATATTATTAGGAACTGAATGCCTAATAATGAAAATCCTTCCTTAGACACTGTGACTCATTTAAAATAATTTGTTATGTTTTCTTTTGCTTCTTGGTGGTGTATATTATCTCTTTCTTTTACCATGCTCAATATACCTTGGAAACTTGATGTATCTTTGGGAACTCATGAAAATAAGATGTTTGGGTGCATTCACGAACAAGAGGCGTGATGATGTCATGGACAAATCATTAGGTATTTATTGACGATCTCACAGTTCATTAATGAGAACTCTCTGCTTCTGGTTTACCGATCTTGTGTGTACTCCCATGACTTGGTCCTAGGAAACCTCCGCTGTTATAATCACATCTTTTCCATTTTTTTTTCCAAGCATTAATTTTTCCTCTGAGTCCCTGAAGCTCATTGTAGCTTAGGTTGTTACTACCATCTGCTGGCCATTTAAGTAACATCTCAACCTTCTCAGTAATATTACAATTCTAAACTTCAAATACCAAGTCTTATATATATTTGCATATCCCATGATGTTTTACAGATAGTGAGTGCCCAATAAGTTTTGTTGAATGAATGAACAAATTAAGCTCTATCTTTTTTTCCTAAAACTTTAATTCATTGGACACAATGTCTTCAATATCAAGTCCACCTGGGTAATGGGGACAAAGATGAAAGAAATAATTCAAGCATGGATGAACAAGCTTAATAGAAGACTCAGGTGAGTAAAGACAGCTAGCATGTTGGTGTTAACAGCAATGCAAGAAACAAAAAGTTTGTGTCATGGGAACAGAGAGGACCAGAAACTGAATCAATCAGCAATAAGGGTGGAAAAGCATCAGCAAGAGCTTTCATGAGGGGGTGGTACTTGAGGTGAGTTTTGAGGAATAAGTAAGAATTGCCTAGGTGGAGAAAAGGAGAAAAGTATAATCAAATGCATCAAGATGAAGAAAAGCACGGTCTGTTTGTGGTGAATTGAACCATGTCCCTACAAAGACATGTTCAAATGCTGGCCCTTGGTCCTGTGGATATGAGCCCATTTGTAACTAGGATCTTTGCAGATGTGGGTTTTTTTGTTGTTGTTGTTTGTTTTTGGCATGGCAAAGGGACCAGGAATCGAACCCGGTTCTCTGGCACGGCAGGTGAGAATTCTGCCACTGAGCTACTGTCGCACTGCCTTTTGCAGATGTTTTTAGTTAAAGGTGAAACCAAAGTGAATGAGGATAGCTTTAATCCAAAGTGGCTGGCGTCTTCATAAGCAGAAGAAATTAGACATGGAAGTAGAAACCAGAGGAGGAACACAAGTAGACGGATTTCTACATGACAGAGGATTGACAGAAAACCATAGCCAGAATGCTGCAGACTTTGATTCATGGCCTTGCTGACACCTTTATTTGGGGCTACAGCTCCCCAAACTGTGAGACAATAAATTCCTATTGTTTAAGCCAAGCAATCATAACAGCATGGCAAACTAAGACTGTTCAAAGTAGTACAAGTGACTAGAATAAGGGGGCATGTAGACCCGGCTGGAGAGAGGTTGCACTTAGCTCAGAGTAAAGAGATAAGTGCCTGTTGTACAGACTGGAGAAAGACAGATATGCAGTCCAGGCTGGAGAGAGGGAAACACGTAGTCCACATTGTTGAGAAAAGGGACATGTAGACCAGGCTGGAGGGGACAGCACAGAAGAGACCACAGAGGGCCTCATAGCTGATCAGATGCAGCTGAAGCATCTAAGTAGGTAGTAACCTGGTTGAATGGTATTTTAGAAAGATCACTTTGGCAGAAGGGAATAGACTGGAGAGAGGAAATGGAGGGTGAAAGAAACTGGAAGCAGGGAAACATGTTTGGAGGCTCTTGCAATGATACATATAAGATTCGAGGGAGTATAAATGAAGAAAGGTGGGTGAGGAGATGCAGACGCTACAATAGAACAGACAGGAATAGGGAGAATATGTAGACTGTGATGGAATCCTCTGTATTCATTTCTTATTTTCCCTGTAACAATTACTGCCAACTTGGTGGCTTCAACAATACAAATTTATTATCTGATAGTTCTGGAGGTCAGAAGTCCAAAGTCAGTCTCAGTGGGCTAAAGTCAAGATGTTGGCAGGTCTGCACTCCTCCTGGATGCTCCAGGGAGAATCCAGTTCATTATTTTTTTCCAGCTTCTCAAGGCTGCCTGCATTCTTTGGTTTATGGCTTTTTCTTCCACCTTCAAAGGCAGTAGTGTAGCATCATCTCTGCTCTCTGACCTCTGCTTTCATCTCCACATTTCTTTCTCTTCTTGTTTTGACCATCTTCTTTCTTTTTTTTCTTATAAGACCCTTTTGGTTACATTGAACCCAGCCAGGTACATTGGGATAACTTTCCTTTTTAGTAATTTAACTTAATCACATCTACAAAGTACATTTGTCCTATAAGGTAATATATTGTTAGGTTCTAGGGATTAAGACATGGACATCTTTGGGGGGAGGGGGAGGTGCATTTTTCAGCCTCCCACATTCTCCAAGATAAAATTTCAAGACGAAAACCTGAATTTCTAGGGATTAGAAGAATCTGGACACTAGAATCTGTATGTATTGAACGTGGGATGCCTGTGAAACAACCAAGCGAAGAATCTGCAGTTGTAGATTCAATTAGTGGACTAGTGAAGAAGGCCCTACCCGCTGCGCTCACAGAACAAAGAGCCTATTCCTTACTGTGAAGCATTTAATTTTCTATAATATTTTTCAATTATTACTTTACTCAAATTAGTTTTATATTCATAGCCATCAAGTACATGAGTTACTTGATGCTATTCTTTAATAAAACGTTTGTATACTTAGTGCTCTATGTCTCCTTTTCTTTATTTTTGAACAGGAATAATAATAGTGCCTGCTTCACGGTATGTTTTGAGTGTTAAATGAAATAATGTATGTAAGCCACTTAGTGCTGTGTCTTAGTCTTTGACAGTGTTCAGTAAATGTTAGTCGTTGTTTCTCTTAAGATAGTTACTCACCTCATCTCCACAATGCTTGGCACAGTGTGGCCTGTGGGAGGTACTGACATAGTACTAGGATAGAGTAAGAGGAGTATTTGACACAAGCCTTTAATAAAGAATTTAAAGACTTGTGAGAGAAATGAGAATTTTCCCAGGATAAGAGAAGACCTAAATAAATTGGTGTTCTTTAGCTCACTGGGTTTGGCAGTAAAAAAGTTAGAACTAAAATGATTATAAACATATTCATCAGGATTTTGGGGGTGGAGGAGCAGAATGCTTGATTTCAGGCAAATAGTTTAATTTGAAATGAACAGAAACTTATTTTCTCAAATGACTGGCTATGTGAATGTATTTAGCAAGACCCTCTCTTTCCCCACAAAGTTCCTTGCATGCAGACATGAGGAAAAAGAGAAAGTTGCCAAGTTAAAGGTAATGCGTGGAAGGGATCACACAGGGCAGAGTACTCCAATTTGTTTCCTTTTGATTTCCATTCCTTCCCTTGTTACCACTTTTAATAGCTATGGGTTCATTTAGAATGAACAGAACATGTAACTTTGTGATTGTGCATTCAGTTTTGAATACAGATAAAATATTTAATATCAGTGCCACCAGTGATGTATCTGGAAAAGCACAAAACAGAAATCCCAACAATATAGGTACAAGAGAAGAAGCCTCTATGTAGAACTATACAGTATAGCCTGGTAGTTATGCATAAAATCTAGGGAGTGTGGCACGCTGACTGTGAGTACCTCCTCCACTACCTAGAGACAGGAAATTCCTTTCATTTCTAAGTGTCCTCATCTGTAATAGAGTAGTGATAATATTAATACCTTCTGGTAGAGCTGTCTCAGAAGGATTAGCTTTGCCCTTTCCCCATATTTAGGCCTCAACAATTTAACAAGTACTTTCTCAACACCTATTATATGCTGGATACAATAGTAACAGCAACCAAGTGAGAAGGTAGTATGTTTTTTTTTTTAAGCAGGAGACTGAGATTCAGAGAGCTTAAATCACGGAGAGCTTAAATAACCTGGCTGAGATCCTTCAGGAATGAAAGGGATTCCATCCCAAGTCTAGTGCTCTTTTTTACCACAACACAGCTGTTCTGCATAATCTTTGATTTTTTTCAATAGCCCTAAATCTTAATTTCCTTGCTAGTATAACACTTGGATTCTTATCCATTTCAAATATTTAGGTCTGTTTCTTTCAAGTCTTTTATTTATAGGCAGATCCTAGCAATAAGTGAGAATCAGAGAAAACTTATAAATATACTTCAGCAAAAATAATGTGGGGGTGAAAACAGTTATTTATCACAGCATGTTTCATATTAAAATATCTGACAGACAGCTGGTTATTTTCTTGGCAAACTGCTAAGGTTCCAAAAAAGGATGGAAAAAAGTCCTCTTTCCCAATGTCATTTGTTTAAAATATTAATTGTCAGAACACACAGAAACCTCCTGTGCCTGCCAGAGCTTATTTTTTATTTTTGTAATCATAAAAACATATAATGTACAAATCAGAATGCAAATTGCCTCCTATTTAATTACATTATGGGTGTAAATTACCCCCAATGCCAAACATTTCTGTCCTAGATTCCAGAACCCTGTGTTGCAATTATATCTTCCAGTGCTTCTTGAAATTTTACAGTGGCAACAAATGTGTAATAGCGATAATTATGAAAAACACTTGCAACGTGCAGCTCAGTTTTATGATTCTATATTTGAAATGTAAAATTCAACCCTGTCAACACTTAAGTCTCCTAAACAGTTCTTCTATTCACAACCTCAGAAATAAGAAAGGATAAAGTTGTTGAATGGAAAGAGTAAGGCTCTGGGAATCAGTGACAGGCATTGAGAGCCCAGGTGACCTGGGGCCTCTCTTGGCCTTAGTTTGCTCATCTGTCAAGTGGGAATAGTACCTGATATGCCTAAAGAAGACTACTTTCTACAAGGGATATATGTGATACTGTATCAGATGAAGACCCTAAGCTGCTGTAACAAAGAGGCTCAATATTACATTGGCTAAAAGAACAAAGAAGCTTATTTCTCTCTTCTGTTCAGATCCTAGGAGGACAGATGCCCTGCTCTGCTCTATGTACTCATTGCAGGGTTCTGGGTTCCTTCCAATTTGTTACTTTGTCATATACTAAGGCACTTTCCTTACCTGCATGGTCAGGACCAGTTTTCAAGCAAATCTGTGTTCCAACTCAGAAGAAGATAAAGCACAGAGGGTCTTAGAAAGTTCAGGACTTGGAATGCCATATCACTTCTGCTTGCATTCTCCTGTGAGAACAAACCTGTACAGACCAACTAGTTGCCAGGGACTTGATAAGTGTAGTCTCCTGCTGTGCAGCATAGACCCGGGTATGACTCCATTACTATAGAAGAAGAGGAGAATGGATTTTGTGAATAAATAATTTTCTCCATTACAAATATGGCTATGAAAGAACACCTAAGGTAAAAATAAATATTATTTGAACATCTTCTATAAGTGAGCTGTGCACACATCTTATTATCTCAATAATCCTAAGAAAATGGAACTTCAAAGAAGTTTCACAGTTTACCCAAGTTCAAAGAGGTCATTCATGGTAGCACTGGGATTGGAAACACTTCTATCTAATAAAAAGCAAGATGCTCTCCACCACATCAGGGTTCTGAAAAGGAGATTTTAATGAATTGGGTAGGCCAGAGGGCACTATGCTTTAAAACTCTGATTTTATGACATTCTGTTCTTCCAGAATGATTTACCTATTGCTCATCTATTATCCCAGCTCTTCCCACTGGACCACAGCTCAATTTCTACTTCCTCTTGAAGACTCTGCTATCTCTTCTCTTGTTTAAGTTCTTTCAGCACTGCAGTTGGTACCTTGTGATTCAGTGATTATCCTGTGCACATGCAAGTAAATCTTGTTTCTGCAATGGACCTTTGGGCTCTTTAATGGCAAAATCCTCTTTTTAAATTAAAGAGGTAGTAGGTTTACAGAAAAATAATTCAGAGAGAACAGCATTCTAATATACTCCTTCTCACACACACACAGTTTTCCCTGTTATTAACACTTTGCATCAGTATGGTACCTTTGCTACAACTGATGAAATGATAGTATTATAATGATACTATTGACGGTTGTCCGTAAGTTTACATTAGGGTTCATTATTTGTGTGTATAGTTCTACGGTTTTTAAAATTTGTATTCTGATAAGATATATATAAGCTAAAATTTGCTCTTTTAACCACACTCAAATAAATAATTTATTTGTGTTAATTACACTCACAATGTTCTACTACCATCACCTATTACCAAAGCTTTTCCATTACCCCAAACAGAAATTCTGTACCAGTCAAGCATAACTCCCTCTTGCCTACCCCATCTGGGCCCCTGATGATCTGTTTGTTAATTTCTGATTCTATGAACTTGCTTATTCTCTTATTTCATATTAGTGAGATTATATGATTTGTCCCTTGGCATCTGGCTTATTTCACTCAACATGTTGTCTCCAAAGTTCATCCATGTTGTAGCACATATCAAAACTTCATTCTTTCCACGGCTGAAAAATATTCCATTATATATATTTATCGCATTTTGTTTATCCACTTATCTTTCAATGAACACTTGGGTATCTTCCATCTTTTGACAACTGTAAATAACATTATGAACAAAAATGTACAAAGATATGTTTATATCCCGGCTTTCAATACTTTAGGGAAAATTCTTAGAAGTGGGATTTTTGGGTCATATGGTAATTTTTTTATTGTGAAAAATAACATATATACAAAAAAGCAATATATTTCAAAAAGCAATTAATTATAGAACAGATTTCAGAGTTTAGTATGAGTTACAGTTCCACAATTCTAGGTTTTCCTTCCAGCTGCTCCAAGACACTGGAGACTAAAAGAACTATCAATATAATGATTCAGCAGTCATACTTATTTGTTAAATCCTGTCTTCTCTGTTATATCCCCACCTTCTTCTTTGGTCTTTCTCCAGATCTTTATGAGTATTTGGGTTATGCCCATTCTAAATTTTCATATTGGAAAGGGCTGTCAACTATATTGGGTGCGGGATGGAACTGGTTGATGTTGTGGAGAGCCTGGGCCCTCTGGTTTTAGAATTTATCTGGCATAGTAACCCATCTGGAGGTTGTAGGTTTCTGGAAAGCAATCCTAGTGCAGGGAACCTTTGTAGTATCTCAGATAGAGCTCTAGGTGTTTAGGGTTGGAAGGAATGTTTTTTATTAGAGTTTGGCAAACTGTGATAAATAGCAATATCTAGCTGAAGCTTGCATAAGAGTAGCCTCCAGAGTAGGATCTTGACTCTATTTGAACTCTCTCAGTCACTGATACCTTATTTGTTACAATTCTCTTCACCCATTTTGTCAGGAAGGCCTTGTTGATCCCAAAGTGCCAAAGCAAGGCTCATCCCTAGAAGCCATATCCCACATTGCCAGGGAAATTTAAACCCCTACGTCATGTCCCACATAGGGGGGAGAGTAAAAGTTTTACTTGCCGAATTGGGCTTAGAGAAAGAGAGGTCACATCTGAGCAACAAAAGAAGTCCTCTGGAAGTAACTCCTAGATTTAACTATAGGTAGGCTAGGCTTCTCCATTACATAAATGAGTTTCACAAGAGCAAGCCCTCAAGATCAAGGGCTTGGCCTTTTGACTTGGGTGTCTCTAATGGTTGAGACAGTATCAGGGTTTTTTCTGGTGGTAAAGTTTAATAGTTCCATATTTTTTCTCTCATCTCTCAAGGGACTTTGCTAATACTTTAAAATTATCTGCCCAAAATACTCTGAGATATATCCTGGCTTTACATTAAGCTATACAGAATTCCAAGCCCTTATTCCTATTATGGGCTCCATGTGCTTGGGTTGTTTAAATGATCTATCCAGACAAGTTGAGTTAGATTATGTGCTACAGAAAATTTAGGATCTGGACAAAATAAATCTCTCCTTTTCTAGTCTCATAGAATAGGTGAAGTTCTAAAATACAAAGTCCCCCTTACCCCTGTATTCTGCTTTACCACAGTTTCGACCCGAGTGGCTTCATTCTTATCTCTAATTGAAATCCGATCTCTTTTTCAATTTCTTTAACAGTTGTCATATGTGGCAATGCTGCAGAACTCACACTCTGTGTCTTAGGTGTCACAAAGTTACCCAAAGTTCCAGGGAAGTGCCAGGCTAGATATCTGTATCTATATCTATATCTGTATCTATCTATCTATCTATCTATCTATCTATCTATCTATCTATCTATCTATCTATCTATCTATCTATCTATCTATCTATCTATCTATCTATCTATCTATCCAGCACAGCCTCTCAAAATCTAGAAATAAAAATTACAGCTCTGGACTAAATGTGACTGCTGTAAGAGCTTAAAATCTAGGCCCCAATTTTCTTATAAGAATTTTCTAAATGAAACCATACAATATTTGCTCTTTTGTTTCTGGCTCATTTTGCATCATATAAGGTCTCACAGGTTCATTCACAACATTGCATGTCTCACAACTTTGTTCCTATCTGTAGGGGCACACTATTTGATCATTTGTATATACCAGTTTGCCATTCCATTTCTCAGTCAGTGTATCCTTCAGCCACCTCCATCCATTAGGCATCATGTATAAAGTCAACAGTCCATGTCTCACATTTTCCTCACTAGTGGTAGAGTCATCAAAACTCTCAATTTTAGACAATTTTCATTACTCCCAAGAGAAAAATAACCGATAAACGCACCCTCACCAAATAGAAAATCCAAATCTCCCCTTAACTTTTGTCCTCCCCCCCAATGTTAAACATAGCCCATAGATGCAGTGGTAGTTTTCCTCCTTTACCCCGATGTTATAAACCCTTTGTATAAGATTCATACCTTTGAAGTAGTTCATGCAAGAACTTATTTATATTTCTAGTGTTAATTAGTGGGATACTTGGCTCTATACAACCAATTTCAATCATGTTCAATAAGTCAATATTACTTATAGACCCAATAATGCACTGCTTTCACTTCTGTCCATTCCCTTACATTTAAGTTCAACCTCATTAGTTAACTGTTCACCCATCTCTAGCTTCTTTGTTTCTCTAGGCCCCCTGCTTTCTGTAAAATAAGCTTCTGAGTTTAACTTTACCAAGGTCATAAAAGCAAAATCATACAATATCTATCCTTTTGTGTCTGGCTTATTTCACTCAGCATTTTGCCCTCAAGTTTCATCCATGTTGTCATCTGCTTCAGGATGCCATTTTGTCTTTCTGCTGCATGATACTCCATTGTATGTATATACCACATTCTGTTTCTCCACTCCTCTGTTAATGGGTACTTGGATTATTTCTGTCTTTCGGCAATTGTGAATAATTCTGCTATGAACATTGATGTGCAATGTCTGTTTGTGTCACTGCTTTCAGCTTTTCTGGGTATGCACTGAGTAATGGTATTGCAGGGTTATAGGGCAACTTGATATTTAGTTTTCTGAGGAAAAGCCAAACTGTCTTCCATAGTGGCTGTACCATTATACATTCCCACCAGCCATGGATAAGTGTTCCAATGTCTCCACATCCTCTCCAACATTTGTAGTTTTCTGTTTATTTAAGAGCAGCCATTCATATAGGTGTGAGGTGGTATCTCATTGTGGTCTTGATCTGCATTTCCCTTATAGCTAATGAAAATGAGTATCTCCTCATGTACTCTTTATCCATCTGTATTTGCTCTTCAGAAAAATGTCTATTCATGTCTTTAGCTCATTTTATAATCGGGTTGTTGGTTTTTTTGTTGTTGAGTTTTATAGATTTCTTTATGTATACAGGATATCAAACCTTTAACAGATATGTTATTTCCAAATATTTTCTCCCATTGAGTTGGCTTCCTCTTCAAATTTTTGACAGTCTTTTGAGGCACAAAGAACTTGGATTTTTTTTTTTAATTTCATCAGGGTCTGTGGTAACAACCCCCTTCTCATTTCTGATTTTGCTTATTTACATGCTTTCTTTCTTTTTCCTTGTCAGCCTAGCTAGGGGTCCATTGATTTTATTGATTTTTTCAAAGAGCCAATTTTGGTTTTGTTGATTCTTCCTATTGCTTTTTTTTGTTCTCCAATTCATTTAATTCTGCTTTAATTTTGTTATTTCTCTTCATTTATTGGCTTAAGGGTTAGTTTGCTGTTCTTTCTCTAGTTCTCCCAGGTGAGGAGTTAAGTTCTAGATTTTTCCTCTTTCTTCTTTTTAATATAGACATTTAGGGCAATGAATTTCCCTCTCAACACTGCCTTTGTCACATCCCATAAGTTCTGACATGTTGTATTTTTATTGTCATTCATCTCCAGATGATTACAGATTTCCCTAGCAATTTCTTGTTTGATCCATTGGTTGTTTAAGACTGCATTATTTAGTCTCCATATATTTGTAAAAGTTCTGATTCTTAGATAGTTATTAATTTCCAGCTTCATTAGATTGTGGTCAGAGAAAGTGCTTTGAATAATTTCAGTCTTTTTAAATTTATAGGGACCTGTTTTGTGCCCCAGCATATAATCTATCCTGGAGAATGTTCCATGACCACTAGAGAAGAATGTATGTCCTGGCATTTTGGGGTATAATGATCTATATATGTCTGTTAGTTGGGATATAATTATCTCTATATGTCTGTTCTAATTCATTTCTCAAATTGTTTAAGTTTTCTATTTCATTGTTCATCCTCTATCTGGTTGAACTATCTACAGAGGAGAGTGGTGTACTGAAGTCCCCCTCTATTATTGTTGAAATGTCTATTGCTCCCTTCAGTTTTACCAGTGTTTGCCTCATGTGCTTTGGCACTCCTTGATTGGGAGCATAAGTATTGATGATTGTTATCTCTTCTTGGTGAATTGTCTCTTTTCTTAATATATAGTGTCCTTTGTTTTTTATGACTTCTTTACTGTTTTGTCTTACGTTAGTATATCTAATTCTGCTTTCTTTTGGTTACAGCTTGCATGGAACATCTTTTTCCAACCTTTCACTTTTAATCTATTTGTATCCTTGGGTCTAAAATGAGTCTCGTAATCTATTCTGCCACTCTATCTTTTAATTTGGGAGTTTAATCCATTAATATTCACTTTTTCTATGTTTATTAGCCATTTGTAACTTTGGCTTAATTTTTAATTGGGTTATATGTCCTTTTGTTGTTGAATTATAGAATTTTTATATATCTGGGTATTAATCCCTTATCAGATATGTGGCTTCCAAATATTTTCTTCCATTCCATAGGTTGTCTTTTTTACTTTCATGATAAAGCCCTTTGATGCACGTACATCCTTAATTTTGTTGTTGTTGTTGTTATTGTTGTTGTGCATGTTTTGGTATAAAGTCTAAAAAACTATCCTCTAAAACCGGACTTGAAGATGTTTCCTAATGCTTTATAGTTTTAGTTCTTTAGGTCTTTAATCCATTTTGAGTTAATTTTTGTATATGTTATAGAGGTCCATCTCCATTTTTTGCATATGGATTTCCAGTTTTCCTAATATCATTTGTTGAAGAGGCTATTTTTTCTCCATAAAATGCATTGGCACTATCAAAAATCAACCACATAGATATGAGCATTTATTGGTCTGTATGTCTATCCTTGTGCCAGAACCATGCTGGTTTGATTACTTTTGTAACTTTGTAATAAGTTTGAAAATCTGGAAGTATGTGTCCTCCAATTTCAGTTTTTTTCAAGGCAGTTTTGGCTATTCAGGGATCCTTACCCTTCCACATAAATTTGGTGATTGGCTTCTCCATTGCTGCAAAGAAGGCTGTTTGAAAATTTTTTTTAAACTTCTTTTATTAATTAAAAAATTAACAAAAAACATTAAGATATCATTCCATTCTACATATACAATCAGTACAACTTAATATTATCACATAGTTGCATATTCATCATTTCTTAGAACATTTGCATCGATTTAGAAAATGAAATAAAAAGATAACAGAAAAAGAAATAAAACAATAATAGAGAAAAAAAGATTATACATACCATACCCCTTACCCCTCGCTTTCATTTACCACTAGCATTTCAAGCTGAATTTATTTTAACATTTGTTCCCCCTATTATTTATTTTTATTCCATATGTTCTACTCTTCTGTTGATATAGTAGCTAAAAGGAGCATCAGACACAAGGTTTTC
>PVIY010011295.1:50897-66182 GCA_004026745.1 Myrmecophaga tridactyla | reverse complement strand
CTCTTTGGTGTGCTTTACTATCCAATAGCCAACACTTGCTGATGCTCCATTTCCAGAGAACTGCCTCCAAGACAAATCCTTCACTGCATTCTTTTAATCAACTCCTTTGCCTTGGTTGTAAAAATTTCAAGGAATAACCAACTCTGGAGTTCCCTGCAGGATCAATCTAGGATCATTTTCTGTAGGACTTTACTGAGATTGCACCTTTTCTTTACTTCCTCTCCTTTATTGCCCTGTTTCCCCCATCTTCCTAACCAGTTTCCCCTGAAGCACTTTATCTGCTTCTGAAGAGTTGGATCCCATAAGATTCCCACAGGAAAATAAATAAGCTCCTCTAAAGACAAGCTTTCTAGAAGTATTAAAAAACACACAAGGAAAAAAATCCATCTGAGACAGAGTCCACAGAAGCAGTAACAATAGTATTAGCACTACAAATAACTACAAGTGATAGAAAAACAGTTTGGCAGAATATATAAATTTCCCAGGAAATAATCCAGGATACAGAAAAAGAAAACTCAAAGTGGACATTATGACAGAGGGTTTGAGAGACACAGGGATACAGTGAGAAGGTCAAACATAGGTCTATTAGTAGTTCGGAGAAGAGAATGGGGTAGATGAGGTATCAAAAGCAATAATGTTTGAGTCATTTACAGATGTCATGAAAAGTGAGAAAAAACATGGCTCCTATGTAAGATAAATAAAAATAAATGCATATGAAAGAGACAGTGCATAACACAGAAGCAAAGAGAACATCTTTAAAGAAACCAGAGAGAAAAGGCAAATCATTTGTAAAGAAACAATAAATAGAGTATGTTTTCTATAGCAATAACATTTGAAGCAACATGATGTCTTCAAAATGGGAAAATAACTGTCAATTTAAACTAAATTATCACCCAAGGAGTATAAAATAAATATATGTTCACAAAATAACTGGGAGACTTATAACGAAAACCTTTTTACCAAAGGAATAAATTGACTTCAGGAAGAAGGTCTGAGGTGCCAGATACAATGTAAAACAAAAAAATAATTAAGCTTATATGGGTCCTATAGCAAGCATGCTCAATTTGGGACAGTAGGGAGTTAAAAGCACTATAAACTGTAGAAGGCAATGGTGTGTAAATTGGGAGCAGGGGAAATCATAGTTAAAGCATTCTACCAATGTGACATTGTCCATATTTAGGCTTTGCACAGTCATAAATGAACATTACCTATTCATCCACTTAAAGAGTATAGATTATAGTCTCCAGACAATAATAAAAGGAGAATAAGACGCAATTTTGAAAAAAGATTGATTTACCCAATAGAAAGAGAAAAGAAAGTAAACAATGTAAAATGTAAGAAGTAAAAAAACAGAATGAGATTTGGTGCCAGCAAATATGGCTATGTTGGTATCATACAAAATAGATATTTGGGTAGGATAGAGCATTGCTATGTTTGAAAAGAGTATTTATGAAATGATGAAAGAAGCAATTCACCAGGAAGATATATTAACTGTGAACTTGTACACACACCTAATACTATATATGAATTATAATTATATAAAAAGCAAAAGCTGACATGATTACAAGGAGAAAGTGACAGGTCCGCAATCAAAACAGCTGAAAATCATAACAAATAAAAATTAATAAAGACACAGTTAATTTGAACAGCACATTTAACATACTGGATCTAACAGATATATATGGAGACTTGCATATAATAATTAGAAAAAAATCTTTATATTGAAGGACACGTGGAACATTTACAAAAAAAATGACCTCATAAAAGGCAACAAACAACTCTCAAGAAATATCACAGAATTAATATCGTAAGACCCATATTTTCTTATTGTGACAAAATTAGAAATTATAAGTACAAAAGCCAATAATCCATTTGTTTGGAAATTTTCAAAAACCAATATCCGTTTGTTTGGGAATTTAAAAACACACTTTTAAATTAATTTATCAAAGAAGAAATCTGAACTAAGAACATATTTTATGTTTTATGGAAACACTACATATCAAAACTTATGGGATAAAGTTACAGCAATTCATAGAGGGATTTTAGAAAGTTTTAATCATATAATAGAGGGGAGGAAATAGTGAGAGAAACAAAAGTCAAGAAGTGGAAAATATCAATAAAACCAAAGAAAGTAGAAGAAAAGAAAGATAAAGAGAAGAGCAGAAAACAATGACAAAGTAAACAAATAAACAAACCTAATAAGATAGATCAGGAAATTATAAAAAGGAGTGATGTAATCAACATAGCAAAGTAAGACATCCCTGGAAAAGTCTCCCCTTAGAAATCCATGAATAAAAGGAAATATCCCACTTGTTTGGAACTCTGAAAGACTATAGAGACTCCATAAATCCTGAATCAAACAAAAAGAAAAATATTTGTTTCCCAGTACCTGCCCATTCAAAAAAGAAGAGAAAAGAAAAGAAAAAGAAAAAGAATCTCAGGAGATTTCCATCCTGAATCCACCAGGCTGATCCTCTCCCGCACAAAATTTGGGAGTCACACAGAGGCAGCAGGACCTGGATTGGATCTCTCCTGACATGGATGCAGACAGTAGAGCTACTTACACCACAAACTTAGGACACCACGCATATTCAGACACAGGGACCCAAATCCTCAGAGACCCAGGGTGGAACCCAAGCAGCTGTATGCCACATACAAAAGGACCCCCAGGGAGGGGGGACTGCAGCAGAACAGTTAGCAAAAAGTGTGCACACTCAATCTGGCCTCTATATGCCGCACCACCTGAATGCAAAAATGGACCTTTCTGGATTCACCATATTTGGGTCCCCAGGGTGGAGCACCCTAATAGGGAAAAAACTGGAAACAGAAAAAGGGGAGGGAAGGGCTGAACTGCTGTAAAACAGCATGGGTCCCAGGCCTGAAAAGGGGAATGAAAAGGAGGCACTGAGTGAGGGAGAGAATTAAAGCAAATCATGGAAGCTGGGAAGAAAATTCTGCACAAAACCAAACAGGACAGACCAAGATTCCCAGAGAAAGAATGCTGGAAAGAACACTTTCTCCTAAAGGTGAAACAATTGCACAAAAGTCCACTCTTAAAAATTGTACTGTTTACCCAGGGCAATTATCAGATGAAGAAGAGGTGAAAAAATCTGAACAGTTAAGTATGGGCCACACTCTAAATGTCCAGAAGAAGTTGGACTAAGCATCAAAGAAGAGCCTTTACACAAAGCCAATCAACAATACACCTCTAGACAAGAAGGAGAAACTGACCTTCAGAGTTAACATCAAAATAATTAGATGTCAAGACATCAGCAAAAAATTACAAGACATACTAAGAAACAGGAAAGTATGGCTCAATCAAAAAAACAAATTAAAACTTCAGAAGATACACAGGCTTTGGAAAAACTAATAAAAGAGGTTCAAACAAATCTCCTAAGTCAACTCAAGGAGAAGAAAGAAAATATGGATATAGAGCTAAAGGATATTAAGAAGTAAATGTGTGAGCATAAGAACTTGAAAGTCTAAAAAGAAACAAAAAAATGATGGGGATGAAAGGCAGAGTAATGTGGATATAAAAATACATTAGAGGAGAGAGATTTTCACAGAAGATAGCAGAGTAAGGAGCTCCAGAGCTCTGTCCTTCCATCTAAACAACTATTAAACAGGCAAGAATGGTCTGAAACAAATGTTTTGAAACTCCAGAGGCCAGAAGAACACTGTACAGCATCCATGCAAGAGAGGGAGGAAGATCAACTACGGTAAAGACAGTAAATTACTCTCTCCTGCAGCAGATACTGGTGCCCATCCCACACTCTCATAGCAGGTTGCTTTGGAATCTAGTCCCTGAAGAGCTCACAAGTTTCAGAAAGGGACATAAAAATCTTCTTCACCAAGAACAAAGGTGGACATGGCCATTCACTGGTAACAGCTTTTGATTAGTGAATGCAGATCACTGGGAGTCTGGCTCTGAATGCAGCTATTGTTTCAACCTGCCCCAGACAAAGAGGCAGAAGCCATTGTTTCAACCCTTCCTGGACAGGAACAGAGGTGGTGAGATTTAAAGATGCAATGGTATGTGGGCCTTGGTGCTCAGCAGGCAGAGTTCTCACCTACCATGCCAGAGACCAAGGTTTGGATTCCCAGTGCCTGCTATATGCAAAAAAAGATAGAATACTTCCTCATGACTGCCGGGGATGGTTAGCTGAAGGGTTGCATATGCTGGGCAGACTAGGAAAGCTTATCTTTGGAGAGTTGTTGGAGAAGATTGTGGCACACCAATGTTCATAGTGGTATTATTTACAGTTGCCAAAAGATGGAAGCAACCCAAGTGTCCATCAACTGATGGCTGGATAAACAACATGTGGTATATACATACAATGGCATATTATTCAGTATTAAAAAAGAATGAACTTCTAATTCATGGGACAACATGGATGAACCTTGAAGAATTATGCTGAATGAAATAAGCCATACACAAAGGAGACATGTTGTATGATCTCACAGATATGAAACAATTAGAATGAGCTAACTTATAGAAAGACTATCTAGAATATAGGTTACCAAGGGCTGGTTTGGAGGTAGGCAATGAGGAGGTAATGCTTAATTTGCACAGAAATTCTATTTGGGTTGATTGTAAAGTTTTGGAAATGAATGTGCTTATGGTAGCACAACATTGTGAGTGTAGTTAACAACACTGAATTATGTGAATGTGTTTAAAAAGGGAAATTTTAGATTGTATACATGTGTGATGGTTAGGTTCTGGTGTCAACTTGGCCAAGTGATTATGCCTAGTTTCTGGTCAGACAAGCACTGGCCTGACCATTACTGCAAGAATACTTCATGGCTGGTTGATAAACTAGAACACTGGTATATTAAATCATCAGTCAGTTGGTTGTGTCTGTGGATGGTTACTAGGCACATCTCCCACAAAATAATCCAATCAGTTGGAGGCTTTTAAGGAAGAAGAGAGACTCTCTGCTTCATCAGCCTGCAAGCCTTTCCTGTGGAATTCGTCTAGACCCTTCATCAGAACCACTAGTTTCACAGCCTTCCCTACAATTTTGGACTTTCCATTCCCATGGTTGTGTGAGAAACCTTTCAAATCTCATATTTAGAGATCTCTGATGGTTCTGTTTCTTTGGAGAAACCTGACTAACATAGCTTGGTACCATGGGTGGTTCTTGGGAAAAAGAATCTTAAAAATGGGTTTTTATAATTGGTTTTCTACTCTAACTAGACTCAGAGGTGCTAATCACCCTGTTTCCAATAATCAAGATGGCAATGACAGTCCATGGCATGAATTGCAAAAGAGATACTCAAAATATGATGATTAGATTCTGCTAATTGTATGCTTATATGAGGCAGGGCACTGGGTGATAATGTTTTTTACACCTTTCTGGAGTTTTGTGGAATTAAGAGGTATAATGATGTTATCTGGTTGTTGTTAGATATGCTGGATACAGTGATGAGGGAAAGGGATGGGCTGAAGGCTCCAAATTTGCAACATAAACACTGTATGAATGATGTAAAAGTTTCCACGTGTACCCTAAAAAAAAAATCTTATTTCCTGTGGTCGCAGACTTGAGATCTCTGAAAACCAGACACACAGCTCTTTGTGTGAGTAGCAGACTTACAATGTAAACTAAAATCTCAACCTTGCAGCGTCTGCTGTTAACATAAGGGCTTTGATTGGAAAAGAATGGGCTCCTGAGTGTGGGGTGTGATATATGGTTTGATAATGATGGCAATGGGGAGACTGGATGCCTGGAATCTGCTGAACCTTTGCTAGATTGACCTGTAATAGACTGCCCTGAGGAAAAAGACTCCCAACCTCCAACCTGCCTTGAGGAAACAGGTTCTGGCTTCCAGTCTCCCCAGAGGAGTCTGCCATCCAACCTCCACCTATTAAGATTAACCTATTAGAGATTAATCTCAAGGGTTAACCTATTGAGATTAACCCTTCAGTGCCTGCTAACCAAAACCTCCTCTGCAGAAACAGCCCTCACCCCTCTGTCTGGAGTGACTAATCCTTTTTTACCAGATGAAATGGAAACTGAATGCCCTGAGGTAATTGGCTTGAAAAACACTTCTATTTCTTTTCAGGACTCACCCCAACCATCCCTCTTTTCCCCAAGACCTATAACTAGACTAAAGTCCAAACAGGCCCTGAAAGGTGAGGTACAATGTGTGACCTATGAGGAGCCACCCTATACTCCAAAAGAACTGCATGAGTTTTCCAATCTATATAGACAGAAATCAGGAGAATGTGTCTGGAATTGATATTAAGGGTATGGTATAATAGTGGAAGGAATATAAAGTTGGATCAAGTTGAATTTATTGCTATGGGCCCACTAAGCAGAGATTCTGCATTCAGTGTTGTTTCTCAAGAGCTTAAGAAGGGAATTAACAGTTTGTTTGGATGGTTAGCTGAAACATGGGTCAAAAGGTGGCCAACGCCTCTCTCTCTCAGCCAACGCAACAAACAAACTCACCGCCCTCCCCCTGTCTATGTGGGACATGACTCCCAGGGGTGTGGATCTTTCTGGCAACGAGGGACAGAAATCCAAGAATAGCTGGGACTCAGCACCAAGGGATTGAGAAAACCCTCTCAACTGAAAGGCGGAAGAGAGAAATGAGACAAAATAAAGTGTCAATGGCTGAGAGATTCCAAACAGAGTTGAGAGGTTATGCTGGAGGTTATTCTTATGCATTAAATAGATATCACCTTTTTAGTTAAGGCATAACAGAGAGGCTGGAGGGAACTGCCTGAAAATGTAGAGCTGTGTTCCAGTAGCCATGTTTCTAGAAGATGATTGTATAATGATATAGCTTTTGCAATGTGACTGTGTGATTGTGAAAACTTTGTGTTTGATGCTTCTTTCATCTACCTTATGGACAGATGAATAAGATTTCAATTATCACTAGATTGAAATGCTAGTGATCAATGAAAGGGAGGGGTAAGGGGTATGGTATGTATGAATATTTTTTTCTGTTTTCTTTTTATTTCTTTTTCTGAACTGATGCAAATGTTCTAAGAAATGATCATGATGATGAATATACAATGATGTGATAAAAAAAGAATGTTCATATTGTATGTTGATTGGTTTTATTAATAAAAATTTAAAAAAAAGGTGGCCAACATTACTGAGGTTGAAATGCCAGAACTTCCCTGTGTAATGTAGGTGAGGGGATCCAGAGGCTTACAGAAATTGGAATGTTGTATGGATTTATTATGGAAGACCTGCTCACACATCCCAGGAATGTCCAGAAGAGATACCTTTACCAGGACTTGAAGGAATAAATTTGTGAGACTAGCTCCATCATTGCTGAAGAGCTGTATAGCCACCCTCTCTGCAGGTCAGTTGTTCCTGTGATAATTGCTGTCACTAAGCTGGAATCCTTAAACACAATAAGGATGATCAGATCCCGAGCTGACAGAAGCCATGTGGTAACAGTTAATCAACATAGACAGGGTGGCGTGGCCACCGTAATGGACAGCATACTCAAAGCAGGAGTCAAAATAATCTGCTTGCAAAGACCTATGATGTTGGTTAGCAGGTCATTGGGTACTAGAAGTAAAATAGATGGACAGCTTGCTAAATTCTTGTTTGAGCTATATAAGGTGAAGAATTCTAGGTCGAGTGAACAGAAGTGTAACTTAAAAAACAAAAACAAAAAAACAGAGACTCATGGCCCCTTAATCAATTCCCATACTTAAGATAGTTTACAGACCCAGCACTCCACAAATGAGGGAAAGGCCCAGTATCTTTGAGAAGGACATTTTTACACTGCCCCAAATTTACACTGTTAATCTTCCTACCAGCCTTCCCCAACAAGACCTATAGCCTTTTCCAGGGTCAATGTGCATTGGGGAAAAGGAAAAGATCAGATATTTTGAGACAATGGACACTGGTTCAGAAGTGACACCAATTCTAGGAGACCCAAAACATCACTCTGGTTCACCAGTCAGAGTAGGGGCTTATGGAGGTCAGGTGACTGATGGAGTTTTAGCTCAGATCCACCTCACAAGGGGCCCAATGGGTCCCTGGACCCATTCTATGATCATTTCCCTAGTTCCAGAATGCATAATTGGAATCAACATATCAGCAACTGGCATAATTCCCACATTGGCTCTCCCACTCTTGTGGTGAGGGCTATTATGGTAGGAAAGGCCAAGTGGCAGCCACTAGAATGGCCCTTACCTAGCAAAATAGTAAATCAGAAGCAATACAGATTTCTGGAGGGATGGCAGAGATTAGTGCCACCCTTAAAGATTTGAAGGATGCAGAAGTGGTGATTCCCACCACATTCCCATTCAACTCTCCTATTTCGCCTTTGCGGAAAACAGACAGGACATAGAGGATGACAGTGGATTACTGTAAGCTTTACCAGGTGGTGATTCCAATTGCAGCTGCTGTTCCAGATGTAGCATCATTGCTTGAGCAATGAATCACCTGGTACCTGGTATGCAGCTATTGATTTGGCAAATGTTTTTTTTTCAATAGCTGTCAGTAAGGACCACCATAAAATGTTTGCATTCAGCAGCAAGGCCAGCAGTGTATTTCACTGTCCTGCTTCAGGGCATATCAACTCTCCAGCCCTATGTCATAATCTTGTCCACAGGGACCTTGATTGATTCTCCCTCCCATAAGACATCACACTGGTCCATTATATTAATGACATCATGTTGACTGGACCTAGTGAACAAGAAGCAGCAACTATCCTAGACTTGTTGGTAAGGTATTGGTGTTTCAGGGAATAGGGGATAAATCCAACAAAATACAGGGGTTTTGAAATTTCTACATATCCAGTGGAGTGGGGCATTTCAAGATACTCCTTTTAAGGTGACAGATAAGCTGGTTCATCTGATTCCTCCATGACCAAAACAGAGGTGCAACACCTAGTTGGCCTCTTGGATTTTGGAGACAATACACTCCTCATATGGGTGTGCTACTCCAGCCCTTTCACTGAGTGACCAGAAAAGCTGCTAGTTTTGAGTGGGAACCTGAAGAGGAAGTTCTGTGATATGTCCAGGCTGCTGTGCAAGTCCACATGATCCAGCAGATCGAATGGTTCTGGAAGTGATCAATGGCAAATAGAGATGCTGTCTGGAGCCTTTGGCAAGCCCTATAGGAGAATCACAACACAGACCCTTAGGATTTTGGAGCAAAACCTTCCCATCTCATGCAGATAACTACTCTGCCTTTGAGGAACAGCCTTTAGTCTGCTATTAGGCCTTAGTAGAGATTGAACACTTAACCATGGGCCACGAAGCTACCATGAGACCTGAGTTGCCTATCATGAGCTGGGTGTTGCCTGACCCACCAAAACATAAAATTGGGCATGCACAGTAGCACTCCATCATAAAATGCAAATGGTATATTAGAGATAGGGGTTGATCAGGTCCTGGAAGCACAAGTTAGTTACATGAGGAAGTGGGCCAAATGCCCGTGGCCCCCACTCCTGCCACATTACCTTCTTTTTTCCCAGCCAGAGCTATGGCCTTTTGGGGAGTTACTTACAGTCAGTTGTCTGAGGAAGAGAAAACTCAGACCTGGTTCACAGATGGTTCTGCACAATATGTAGGGACCACCCAGAAATAGACAGCTGTAGCACTACAACTACATTCTGGGATGTCCTTAAAGTACAATGGTGAGGGGAAATCTTCCCAGTGGGTGGAACTTTGAGCACTGAACCTGGTTGTTCATTTTGCTTGGAAGGAGAAACTGGCCAGAGGTGCATTTGTATACTGTCTCATGGGATGTTGCTAATGGTTTGGCTGGATGGTCAGGGATTTGGAAGGAACATGATTGGAAAATTGATAACAAAGAGGTCTTGGGAAGAAGTATGCAGATAGACCTTTCTGAATGGACCAAGAACATGGAAATATCTGTGTCCCATGTGAATGTTCACCAGAGAGTGACTTCAGCAGAGAAAGGCTTTAATAATCAAGTGGATAAGATGACCTGACCTGTGAATACGAGTCATCTTCTTTCCTCAGCCACTCCTTCCATTGCCTGATGGGCTCATGAACAAAGTGGGCATGGTGCTATGGATGGAGGTTATGCATGGGCTCAGCAACATGAACTTCTACTCACCAAGACTGACCTGGCTATTGCCACTGCTGTGTGTCCGATCTGCCAGCAGCGAAGACCCACATTCAGTCCCCAATATGGCACTATTCCCTGATGTGATCAGCCTGCTACCTGGTGGCAGGTTGATTACATTGGACCACTTCCATCATGGAAGAGGCAGTGTTTTGTTCTAACTGGAATAGAAACATACTCTGGATATGGGTTTGTATTCCCTGCACACAATGCTTCAACAAAAACTACCATCGTGGACTTACAGAATGGCTTATCCACCCTCATGGTATTCCACACAGCATTGCTTCTGATCAAGGAACCCACTTCATAGCAAATGAAGTGCAGGAATGGGCACATGCTCATGGAATTCTTTGGTTTCACCATGTTCCCCAAAGGCAGCTGGGTTGATAGGATGGTGGAATGGCCTTTTGAAGACCCACTTACAGTGCCAACTTGTGGCAGTACCTTACAGGGCTCAGGCAATGTTCTCTATGAGGCTACACTCTGAATCAGCAATCACTCCATTTCTCCAATAGCCAGGATTCATGGGTCCAGGAATAAAGGGGTAGAAATGGAAGTGGCACCATTCACTATCACCCCTAGTGATCCACTAGAACATTTTTTGCTTTCTTTCCCTGAAACTGTAAGCTCTGCTGGTATGAAGATCTTAGTTCCAAAAGGAGGTGTGGTCCTGCCAGGAGACAGAACAATGACTCCATTCAACTGGAAGTTAAAAATGCCACCTGGCCACTTTGGGCTTCTCATAACACTGAATCATCAGGCACAAAAGGGGATTACTGTTCTGTCTAGGGTGATTGATCCTGACTATCAAGAGGAAATGATATGTCACTTCCAGACCTGGTTATCTAAGATGTAATGGCGAGGCTGGAGGGAACTGCCTGAAAATGTAGAGCTGTGTTCCAGTAGCCATGTTTCTTGATGATGATTGAATAATGATATAGCTTTCACAATGTGACTGTGTGATTGTGAAAACCTTGTGTCTGATGCTCCTTTTATCTACGTTGTCAACAGATGAGAGGAACATATGGAATAAAAAAAAATAATAGGGGGAACAAATGTTAAAATAGATTTAGTTTGAAATGCTAGTGATCAATGAAAGGGATCAGTAAGGGGTATGGCCTGTAAAATTTTTTTTTTTCTGTTTGTTATATTTTTCTGTTGTCTTTTTATTTGTTTTTCTGAATTGATGCTAATGTTCTGGGAAATGATCATGTTGATGAATATGCAACTATGTGATGATATTGTGAATTGCTGAGTGTATGTGTTGGAAATGTTTGTGTTTCTTGTAATTTTTTTTAATTAATAAAAAATTTAAAAAAAACTAATAAATTTTGAGATACTAACTCTTATTAGGAGTAACTCATACAAGTTACTCCCCTTCAATAATTAATGCCATTTGTGAAGAAGAAAAATATACAGGTGCAACTATGCAAAATACAAATGGGGCTCATAATACAGTCATTATTTGGCATTACCACATTCCCTAACTATGAAGTAGAATTTTCCACAGTCTCCCATACAAGGAATCATTGTCCAGAATTTAGCAACTGAGTTTATTACCATATCTAGCTACACAACACTCTTATCTACAAGAGGTCTGAACCAACTGCAAGTGAACCACCTCTAGGGGAAAACCAAGAAGTTATATGGGAGTGTTAGACAGTGGAATTTACGGGCTATGTTCTGTATTCCAAAATGCCAGGTGTCTGGCTGTAGCTGCAGCCTTCTAGCAATCCTCTAGTAGCTGAAAACACCATTCTGTTTCACGTAGTCCTAACTTAACCAGCCACTGGCACGATAATAAACAAATAGTATAATTAAAAATATTATAACTATAAAGATTGTAATAACAAAGATTACAGTGGATATAAATTAAATAAAGAATTAATAAACAATAAATCAACAAAACCAAAAGTTGGTTCTTTGGAAAGATCAATAAAACTGATAAACTTTTAGCTAGACAGACTAAGGAGAAAAAAAAAAAAAGAGGAACTAGGACTGTAACTACACAGTGGCAGTAAAGAAGAGTTTTCCTGGAATACAGGAGATCCCCTTGGGTATCTCTTAATATTACTAAGCACTGTGATGAAAGTCAATTGAAAACTGCAACAACCCAATCCAGGTAGGATTGCCAATGGCTCAGAGACTCCAGGAATGAAGGTCTGGATCACCCCACCAGGCAAAGAACCACAGCCAACTGAAGTGCTTGCTGAGGGTAAAGGCAACGTGGCCAGGATTCACTGTGATTGTATGAATATTTCCTCCCTGTTTTGTTATGAATATGTTTGCATTTATACATAAGCAAGTATCTTGTTTTCCTCTTAGTATGTGTCATAAGTTGTATTGTTCATGTTATAGTATTTAAATCATAAGATATGAAGTCTAAGAGTGAATGTTACCTAAGGACTTGCACCCTATTCTGGAGAGATGTAGTGCATTTCTGGTGGTATGCAGGACAGTTGAGTATTGTTAGATGAAACATATGTCTGTTATTGTGTTCTATTTGGAAATTAACATGTCTCTATATGATGTGTATAGCTGCCAAGTTGACAATGGGTGGGCTGTGATGGTTAGGTTCTGACATCAACTTGGCCAAAAAAGATTATGCCCAGTTGTCTGATCAGGCAAGCGCTGGCCTGACCATTGCTGCAAGGATGTTTCGTGGCTGGGTAATAAGCTGGAAGGCTGGTGTATTAAATTATCAGTCAGCTAATTGCATCTGTGGATGATTACATCTGTGATCAACTAAGGCATGTCTTCCACAACAAGATAATCCAATCAGTTTGGAGGCTTTTAAGGAAGAAGACAGACTCTTGCACTGCTTCTTGGAGCTACCAGATTTATAGCCTGCCCTATAGATTTTGGACTCTTCCATTCCCATGGTTGTGTGAGACACCTTTATAAATCTCAGATGTGCAGATCTCTTCTGTTGGTTCTGTTTCTCTAGAGAATCCTAACAATATATTATAACAAAAATTAAAAGAGAAAACATAGGATTATGTAACTGTTTTAGTTTGTAAATGCTGCCAGAAAAGCAACACACCAGAAATAGAACAGCTTTTAAAAGGGAATTTAATAAGTTACAAGGTTATGGTTCTAGGGCCATAAAAATGTCCAAACTATGGTATTCAGTGAAAGATCCTTTACTCAAGGAGAGCTGATGTCTGTCACATGGGGAGACACTTGCCTGTCCTTGTTTCTCATTCCATTGTTTCCAACTTCTGATGACAATAGTTTCCTCTTTAAGCAACTATGGGCCTTCACTTATTTCCTCTGGGATACAACACTGTGTTCTGACTTGCTTAGCATCTCATGGGAAGGTGTATGGTGATGTCTCGCTAGACTATGCATTTCCAAACATCTGTGTCTAGACATCTGCTCTCTCTGTTGGCACTGCAAGGTCTTCTAGTGTCTGCATCTCTGTGGGCTCTGAAGTAAGCATTCTCTGAATGTCTACATCTGAGGAATCTCTAAAATGTTTCTCCTTTTAAAGGACTCTAGTAAACTGTAATCAAGACACACCTCGAATGGATAGAGTCACATATCCATCTAATAAAAAAGGCCCTACCCACATCTTCATGGAAACAACTAAGTCAAAGTTTCTACCCCACAATATTTAATCAAGATTAAAAGAAACATGGCTGTATGTGTGTACAGATATTAATATACATATATATAGGGAGACACGAAAAAGAAAAGAAACATGGCTTCCCCTACAAGACTGGATCAGGAAAAAGGACACGGCTTTTCTGGGAACAGCTTCAAACCAGTACAACTTAGTGAACCCTATTGCAAATGACAGACTAAAGTTAACATAAAATTTTCTTTCATGAATTATAATAAACATACCACACTAATGCAAGATGCTAATAATAGGTGATATGTGGGGGAAAATATACCATAAGGTATACTCTGGACTGTAGTTAATAGAACAATATAATATTCTTTCATCAGTTCTAACAAAGGTAAAACACTCATCAAAATGTTAATAATTGAAAGTTGAGAACACTATTTTTACATGATTTTTCTGTATACTTACAATTTCTCTAATAAAAAGAAATTATAAGAGATTATAATTTGTGATGACTGTATATGCATTTTATCATCAGCTTCTTCCTGTCTCAGTTTTCCAGGCTGTTATGAAAAGTAGCACACAATGAATTGGCTTAAAAACAGGAATTTATTGGCTCACAGTTTAGAGTGTAGAAGGCCTGTTTCCTCCCAGAGTCAGCAGCATTCTGACTGGCTGTCAATCCTTGGGTTCCTTGGCTTTCCTGTCACATAGTGACATCCTCTCCTTTCTCTTCTGGGTTCCACTGACTTCCAGCTATTGGCTCCTCCCCATCACTTTCTCTCAAAAGCCTTCTAGTAATAGGATTAAAACCCACCCTGACTCAGTTGGCCCATCTTAACAAAAAAAAAAACATTTTCAAAAGGTCCTATTTACATTGAGTTCACACCCACAGAAATGGGATTAAGATGAAGAACATGATTTTTCTGGGGTACATCGGTCTATCTGCTACACTTCCTATTGTGTTATATTCCAGGACCTACAAAGTCCTGCCTCATGGTCCACCCCTCATCCTACAACTCTTCTTCTTCTGGCCTTCTTTTTTGTTCCTGAAACATGCCAATATTCTTCCACCTTAAGATTTCTATAAATGCTCTTTACTTTGCCCTTAGAGCTTTACATGCATTCATGCATTCCAAAAATATTCATTGAGCTGTTATGTTTCTGGGGATGCAACAGAGAACAGAACAGACAAAACTCCCAACTATTAGAGAGTATATCTTCTGTCAGCTGGCCACTTTCATCCTTCAGTGAGGTCTTTCCTGACCACCTGATGCTAATTTTTTCTGTCTTCTTTTTTATTCTGTCTCTTCCCACTACTGTGTCACTTATTTGAGAGGAAGGACCTTGTCTGTCTTGTTTATCACTGTTCTCCAAGGGCATGGAATACAGCCTAAAACAATTTTGTCTTCAATAAATACTTGGTGAATGCATGAATAGGGGATGTCAATAGAGGTGTCTTAGAGGAGAAATGGGTTGTGACAAAAAAAAGTTTGCTTCAAGCAAACTGGTGTGCACATGCATGTGCGAGTATGGGTGTGTGTGGGGTGCATCTCCAGGCAAAAATAAAGACCTCAAATAAAGACAAGTGGCAGAAGAAGAGGTTAGGATGGCAGGCAGGGACCATATCTAAAGAGTCTTTGTGCT
>PVIY010011295.1:0-50797 GCA_004026745.1 Myrmecophaga tridactyla | reverse complement strand
GGCACTGTTCTAACATATTTAATCATCTCAGAGACATTAATTAATTAACTGTTTAAGGCCATGTCATTAGTAACTGGAGTTGGTTACTAGTCCTTGCTGCTTCATTCCTTCTTGATGAATTCAACTGGGTACACAGAGTTTTGAAGACTTTTTTTTTATATAACAACATGTATTCTCAGTTTTAAGTCATCTTATGGTGCCCTTATCCATCTCACTGGTTTCCTCTGCCTACCCTCCAATTCTGTTCCTTCTCAAATACTTTCACTACTGATGTCATCATTTGGTCTGGCCTTGGGAACTGGCACTGCTGCCAAAGATAAATTCACAGTCAGGTGAATTTCAGAGGGATGGAAAGGGTCCCTCTTCTTAATCAAATTCAATATGATGTAATTTATCTCCACTGACATGGGGTTCTCTATGTAGGTGGCATATGCCATTTTCTTAGCCACTGCTCCTCTTCTCCTAACCCACACCAGGGCTACACACACCATTTTTGGTGTACATTCTGCTGGGATAGAATCTGAGTGACTTATGTCCCTCTGCTCAACTCTGGGCTCTCTCACATATAGTCTTGAGAACTGGGAACTGTGCTGTGGTTGCCTCATCCTCCTCTTCTAAGCACACTATGAAACCCTCATGCCCTGCCGGGTTCTGCCTCAGTGGGCTTCCTCGTCAGTGGATTTCTTGTCTTCAGAAATCTACAGATGAAAAGCCAGGGGCACTCCCTAATTTCCACAACCCCACAAATTTTAGAATATATAAGTTTAGTGCCTCATCAAATTTGGGGATTGGGAGTTAGTTAAATGCTGCAGGAACTGTGCTCTCAAGAGAAAGTGACCACTTTTCTCCTTTCCTTTGGAGTTGTGCAGGAAACTACCATTTTGTGAACCCTACAATAAAAGATGTCCAAAAATGTAGGAGTGCAGAGTGGAGAGTAGGTACAAGTGTTTGTACTTAAAAGGTCAATTCATCATGCTTTTAGTTCTCAGCTCTGAGTTTAGTAATCCTACAGCTAGTTGATAGCACCAGGGGAGCTGGAAAGGACAGTCAGTGCATGTCTTCTCCATGTCCACCACAATACATTCATAGTATGAAACCACCAAAAGAAAGTGAAATCACCACCACCTGAATAGACACAAGGAATACAGGGACTTAAAGGGTATTGGTAACTCCTGGTAATAAATACATTATATTTATAAACTCAGCTCAAATAAAAGTTAAAATTAAAATTACCATTTTTAAAACTCAAGAACATGACCTTAATTTTTTGTTCTGACAATAGTATATATAGTTTACTTTGTTTTATATAGTTTACTTTTGAAGGATTTATTTTTCTTCTAAATGTCAAAAGCCTAACATGAGCATTTTTATCTAATATGCACTTTCAGTATTTATATTAAATTTAATAGTCATGTCAACGATGTTTCATATTCTTGCCATATTTATTACATAAATATATTACAGTATATTCATCAAGTAATTAAAAATTAGCATAATGTTTGGCTCATTTGGTCCTGTTTTTGCATTAAAAATTACAGTTGGTGCTACCTACCTCATTAGGGTAATAGAAGACTAAAGGACAATATATAATCACAAGGACAGGAACTTACTTTTCTTTCCCCACTATGGCAATATTTTTCACATAATTCTTTGTCTTTCATTAAAAATTTCTTGAATTTTTCAGAGAATGCTCTTATCAAGAAATATGCTCTCTGCATTTCTACAACTATCATTCTTTTTAAAATACTTTATCTTCAGGTGTCTGTCTATTGAAAACAGGTCAAAATTGTATGACTCGACCCAAAACTGTTTTACATTTCTATGTACTGATTCTTGACTTAATCTTACCAATTAAAGAAATGTGGCAGCACAGCCTGTTCCTACAGCAAAGGTCCTAGAGAATGATATATTCTAGTCCTGGATACTGTTTCATGTATGGACTTGAGGTCTCAGTCGTGGAAAACATGGAATAAATTTTTCCTCCAAAAGACTTCAAATGACAGCCCAACTTCTGCTATCTAGACTCACTTAGAAGGTGCTTTTCTGACAGGTCATTGTTGCTCAGTCTCACAGAATAGACACCTTATCACTTTCAGTCATTCTTTTCAAGATTTTGAAATTTTCAGTATTCCTTTAATGATGTAATGCTCATATTTACTCATCTTTTATTCTGAAGTGCTGCTCCCTCTAGTGCTAAGTTAAAAGGCTGGGATATTTGTGAGGCAACGTAAGCACTTTAGTAATTTACCTAATAGAAAAATTACCTGCAAAATGAATTATATGTATTACATTAATATTATATCTTTAAGTCAGAGATATGATTTACAGAATGAATTAAAGTAAGATCCATATCTCTAGTACGGAGAGCAAAATTGCAACAAATGTTTACTGAGACAAACTGCCCAGAGAATACATGGAATGGGAAAATTTATTATGACTCTATCTCAATTCAAAATTTTAAAATTTAAGATGTGCCTTTTATAGTGTTTAGTTACTAAATTCTTAGAAACAATGGTTTGGTTTCCCGCCTGCTAAAACAAATACCACACAATAGGTTGGTTTAAACAATGGGAATTTATTAGCTCACAGTTTTGAGGCTAGGAGAAGTCCAAAATCAAGGCTTCATCAAGGCAATGCTTTCTCCCAGAAGACTGTGGAATTCTGGGCCTGACAGCCTGGGATCCTAGGTCCTTGGCTTTTGTGTCACACGGGAATGCACATGGAGACCTCTTCTGGCTCCTCTTTTTCTCTTGGAGGTTCCTTAATATCCAGCTTCTGGCTGCTCTTTCTGTCTTTCTCCTCTGAGAAAGACCTTACATAATAGGATTAAAGGCCATCCTGATTCCGTGAGGCCACACCTTAACTGAAGTAACCTTGTCAAAAAAAAGTCCAAAGGTTCACACTCACAGGAATGGATTAAGTTTAATAACATGGTTTCTGGGTTACATAGCTCCAAGCCACCACATACATCTTATTGTGAAAGAGCATTATTTTATTAGCTATGAGAAAATAGAATAAGCAGTTCTTTAAAATAGTTCTTTTTGTTTCAAAAAAAACTGAGATACGTGATTCAAATAACTTTGAAAGAAATAACTTATTACCTTCCAACATAAAAAAATTCTGACATTTGGATAATGTGCCCACAGGCTTATGAGAAATTCTACATATCACACACTAGAGCTCTTGATCTTCACTAGCAAAGCTTACTTTGTACCATGAGACCTCAGATTTCCTGCTGACTCTTTTCTCAACAGTCAGCCATTTGTTCCAGCCATTTACTTACATTTCGTCTCAACACCCCAACTGCCCTAACTCTATGAAGCAATGTCATTGAATTGACCATAGTTTACTTTTTGTATGTGTATATGTATTGAAGATAAGTTTTTATTCTGAAATTGTGGATTTACAGAACAATCATGCAAAAAATAAAAGATTCCTATATACCACCCCAACAACAACTTCCACTGGTATGGAATATTTGCTACAATTGATGATAGCACTTTGTTAACATATATGCAAAAATATATGTGTTTCACATATATGTGATATATGACATATGCAAAAAAGCAATAAGTTTTCAAGTACACATTTTAGCAAATAGTTACAGAACAGATTTTAAAGTTTGGTATAGGTTACAGATCCACATTTTTTTGTTTTTTCTTCTAGCTGATCTAATACACTGGAGACCAAAAGAAATATCAATATAATGATTCAGCAGTCATACTCATTCATTAAATCCTATCTTCTCTGTTATGCTCCTCCTTCTCTCTTTTTTCTTTTTTTGTGTAAAATAATATATATACAAAAAAGCAATAAATTTCAAAGTACATCATAACAATTAGTTGTAGAACAGATTTGAGTGTCTGGCACGGGTTACAATTCCACAATTTTAGGTTTTTCCTTCTAGCTGCTCTAAGGTACTGGAGACTAAAAGAAATATCAATATAATGATTCAGCACTCATACTCATTTGTTAAACCCTACCTTCTCCATATAAATTCCACTATCACCTTTGATGTTTCTCCCACTCTTTTGGGGTCTACCATCACCTTTGTTATTTCTCCCACTCTTTAGGGATATTTTGGCTATGCCCATTCTAACTTTTTCATGTTGGAAGGTGCTGTCAATAATATGGGATAGGGAGATGGAACTAGTTGATGTTCTGGAAAGGCTGGCCTCTCTGCATTTTGGAACTTATCTGGACCCATCTGAAGATTGCAGGCTTCTGGAAGGTTACCACATGCATGGAAACTTCACAGAATTTTATATAATACCCTAGGTGTTCTTTAGGACTGGCTGGAATGGTTTTAGTTGGGGTTTGGCAAGCTATGACAGATAGCAATGTCCAACTGAAATTTGCATAAGAGTAACCAACAGAGTAGTCTCAACTCTATTTGAACTCTCTCAGCCACTGATACCTTATTTGTTACATTTCATTTCCCCTTTTTGGTCCAAATGGCATTGTTGATCCTATGGTGCCAGGGCCAGGCTCACCCATGGGAGTCATCTCCCATGCCACCAGGGAAACTTTCATCCCTGGATGTTGTGTCCCATGTAGGGTGGAGGGCAATGGTTTCATTTGCAGAGTTGGGCTTACAGAGAGAGGTGCCACATCTGAGTAACAAAAGAGGTACTCTAGAGGTGACTCTTAGGCATACCTAGAGGTAGCCTAAGCTTTTCTGCTACATACCCAAGCTTCACAAGAGGAAGCCTCAAGATCTAGGGCTTGGCCTATTGATTTGGGTGTCCCTAATGTTTGACACAGTATCAGGGGTTTCTCTGGTGGTAAAGTTTAATAGTTCCATATTTTTTTTCTCCTATCCCTCAAGGGACTTTACTGATACTTTTTAATTATCTGCTTAATATACTCTGGGGTATATCCAGCCATTACATTAAGCTCTACAGGATTAAAGGCTCTTATTATTATCCTGGGCTCCCTGTGTTTGGATTGTCTAAATGATCTATCCAGACAGGTTGAGTTAGATTATGTGCTACAGAAAATTAAGGTTCTGGACAAAATAAATTTCTTCCTTTGGCCTCAAAGAGTAGGTGAAGTTCTAAAATACAGACAATGCTTTCCTTACCCCTGTAATCTTAGTTACCTTGATCCCGATCTGGTTGGCTTTGTTTTTTACCTCCTAATACCAGGTTATACGTATACAAAACAGCCCCTCTAAATCCATGAATAACAATTCTGCTCCAGACTAAATGTGACTGCTATAAGAGCTTACAATCTAGGCCCCGGTTTTCTTATAAATATTTTCTAAATGAGATCATACAATATTTGCTTTTCTGTTTCTGGCTTATTTCGCCTCACCAAATGTCCCACAGGGTCATGCACATCATTGAATGCCTCACAACTCCATTTCTTTTTGTAGCAGCGCAATGTTTGATCATACGTACATACCATCATTCACCAATTTACTTCTCAGTCAGGGCATCTTTTCAGCCACCTCCATCTACTGGGAATCATGTATAACATCCACAGTCAACAGTCCATCAACATCCTCACTTTTAGATAATTTCATTGCTCTCAAGAGAAAGATAGCTAATAAACACACCATCACCAAATAGAAAATCCAAACCTCCTCCTAACTCCTGTCCCTCCCCCCATTATGTACCCCTGGTATTGCTGTGGTACTACTGATGTTTTCCTGTTAAACATAGCTCATAGCATAAAATAGCATTTCCTCCCTATATCCTGAAATTATACACTCTTTGTACAAGATTCATACCTTTGCAGTAATTCATGCAAGAACCTATTTGTAGTGTTAGTAGGTGGGACACATGAGTCTATACAATCCCTTTCAATCATGTTCACCTTCACCTTCAATATGGCAATATTACTTATAGACCCACTAGTGAACCACCTTCACTTCTATCTATTCCCTTATCATTAAGTTCAACCTAATTAGTAAACTGTTCACCCATCTCAAGCTTCTGTGTATCTCTAGGTCCCCTATTTCTGTATTATAAACCTCTGATTTTACCCTTACCATGGTCATAAAAGTAGGATCATACAGTATCTCTCCTTTTATGTCTGGCTTATTTCACTCAGCATTATGTCCTCAAAGCTAATCCATCTTGTCATGTGGTTCAGGACATCGTTTTGTCTTACTGCTGCAAAATATTCCATCATAAGTATGTACCACTTTTTGTTAATCCACTTGTCTGTTGATGGGCACTTGGATGGTTTTCATCTTTTGGTGATTATAGATAATGCAATCATTTGTACACATCAGTGTGCAAATGTCTGTGTCATTACTTTCACCTCTTATGGTTATATACCAAGTAGTGGTATTGCCAGGTCATAGGGTAATTTGATATTTAGTTTTCTGAGGAAATGCCAGACTGTCTTCCATAGTGGCTATACCATTATATATTCTCACCAGCAGTGTATAAATGTCTCATTTCTCCACATCCTCTCCAACATTAGTAGTTTCCTGTTTAACAGCAGCCATTCTTATAGGTGTGAGGTGGTATCTCATTGTAGTCTTGATCTGCATTTCTTGTAGCTAATGAGAAGGAGCATCTCTCTTCATGTGCTTTTTAGCCATCTGTATTTGCTTTTCAGAAAATGTCCGTTCATGTCTTTAGCCCACTTTATAACTGGGTTGTTTGTTCTTTTGTTGTTGAGTTCTATGATTTCTTTATCTCTACATGATATCAAAACTTTAGCCAGTGTGTGATTTCCAAATATTTTCTCCCATTGAGTTGGCTGCCTCCTCACCTTTTTGACAAATTCTTTTGAGGCAAAAAAGCATTTGATTTTGAGTTCCCATTTATCTATTTTTTCTTTGGTTGCCTGTGATTTTCAGGATATTTGGGTTAAAGTTTCAGAAGCTACCTCCTATTACTAGGTCTTGAAAATGTTTCCCTACATTTTCTTCTAGGTTTATGGTACTGGTTATTATATTTAGGTGTTTGACCCAATTTGAGTTAATTTTTGTATAAGGTGTACAGCAAGGGCCCTTTTCATTCTTCTAGCTATTGATACCCAGTTCTCCCATGCCCATTTATTGAAAAGACTATTTTCAGTTCAGTGGAATTGGGGGACTTGTTGAAGATCAGTCTACCATAGATGTGGTGTCTATTTCTGCACTCTCGATTCAATTCCATTGAGCAATACTTCTATCTTTCTGTTAGTACCATGCTGTTCTGACCACTGTTGTTTTACAATAAGTTTTAAAATCAGGAGTATTCATTCTCCCATTTTGTTCTTTTTTAGGATGCTTTTAGCTGTTCAGGGTCTCTTTCCCTTCCAAATGAATATGGTAATTAGCTTTTCCAAGTCTTCAAAGTAGATTGTTGGAATTTTGATTGTACTGCATTGAACTGTAGACCAATTTGGGTAGAACTGATACCTTAACTACATTTAACCCTTCCTATCCATGAGCAGGGAATGTCTTTCCACCTATTTATAGAACTTACTTGATTTCTTTTAGCAATATTATGTAGTTCTCTGTGTACAAGTCTCTCATATCCCTAGTTAAGTTCATTCCTAGATACTTGATTCTTTTAGCTGCTATTCTGAATGCAATTTTTCCTTAATTGACTACTCAATTAGGTAACTGCTTGTGTATAGAAACACTACTGATTTTTGCACATTTTTTAATATCCTGACACCTTGCTGAATTTGTTTATTATCTCAAGTAACTTTTTTGTAGATTTCTCAGGATTTTCCAAGATATTTTCGAGATATTATATGTCATCTGCAAATAATGAAAGTTATTCTTCTTCCTTTCCAATTTGGATGCCTTTTATTTCTTTGTTCTGCCTGATCGTTCTTACCAGAACTTCTCATATAATGGTGAATAATAGTGGTAACAGAGAGCATCCTAGTCTCATTCCTGATCTTAGGGCAAAGGCTTTCAACCTCTCACCATTGAGTATGATGCTGGCTATGGGTTTTTCATATATGTTTTTTTTTATCATATCGAGAAGTTGCCTTTGATTCCTACCTTTTGAAGTGCTTTTATCAGAAAAGGATTTTGAATTTTGTTGAATGCTTTTTCATCTTCAATTGAGATGATCATATGATTATTCCCTTTCGATTTGTTGATGTACTGCATTGCATTGACTGATTTTTATTGTGTTGAGCCATCTTTGCATTCCTTGTATAAACACCACTTGGTCATGGCGCATAATTCTTTTAATGCACTGGTGAATTCAAATTGCTAATATTTTGTTGAGAATTTTTGCATCTATGTTCATTAGGGTGATTGGTCTGTAGTTTTCCTTTCTTGTAGCATCTTTACTTGGTTTGATGTTAGCTTCATAAAATGAATTAGGTGGTATTCCTTTTCCCTCAGTTTTTTGGAAAAGTTTGAGCTGGATTGGTGTTAATTCTTTTTGGAATGTTTGATAAAATGCCCCTGTCAAGCCATCTGGCCCTGTGCTTTACTTTGTAGGAAGATTTTTGATGATTTATTGAATCTCTTTACTTGTGATTGGTTTGTTGAGATCTTCTATTTCTTTTTGAGTCAGTATAGCTTGTTTGTGTTGGTTTCCAGGAATGTATTCATTTCATCTCAGTTGTCTAGTTTGTTGGCATATAGTTGTTCATGGTATCCCCTTGTGATTTTTTTTTTTATTTCTTCAGGATCTATGGTAATGACCCCACTCTCATTTCTTATTTTGTTTATTTGCATCTGTATTAGCTAGGGTTCTCTAGAGAAACAGGATCATCAGGAGAAATCTGTAAACATAAAATTTATAAAAGTGTCTCATATAACCATGGGGATGTAGAGTCCAAGGTCTGTAGGGCAGGCCACAAGTTGGCAGCTCTAATGAAGGTCTCCAACGAACTCTCAGGAGAGGCTGGCTGGCTGAAGCAGGAAGAACGATTGACTCTTCTGAAGCCTCCTTAAAAGCCTTCTGGTGATTAGATTAAGCATCACTCACTGCAGAAGACACTCTCTTTAGTTGAATCAGCTGTGGATGCAGCCAATATGATCATGATTTAAGTCCGTGAAACATCTTCAGCAGCAGAGAGGCCAGTGCTTGCCTGACCAGACAACCAGGCACCACCACATGGCCAACTTGACCCATGAACCTGACCATGACAGTATCCTCTTTTTTTCTTTGTCAGTCTTGCTAGTGGCCCATTGATTCTATTGATTTTCTCAAAGAATCAACTTTTGGTTTTATTGATTCTTTTTAATGTTCTTTTGTTCTCCCATTCATTTAACTCTGGTTCTAATATCTGTGCACTTTGTTTTGTCCATCATTTCCCTGAGATCCAGTACAAAGTTTTCCATCTTTTTTGTCATTTACTCTTTTGTGTGTTTGAAATCAGTTGTCCTGTCCTCTAGTTCACTTATTCTTTCTTATTCCTCTTCAAATCTGCTGTGTGTGTCTCTAGGATGTTTTTTATTTGGTCTACAGCCTCCTTAATCTCTATAATATCTGCTATTTTTCTATTTATTCTTTCAAATTCCTCCTTATGCTCTTTTAGTGTCTTCTTGATCTCTTTTATGTCACTAGCCATCCTACTGATTTTATTTGGTAGAGTTATAGGAACATCTTTGATTAGTTCTTCCAAAGTCTGTGTCTCCTCTGGTGTTTTAATTTGGTCATTAGCTGGGCTATATCTGTCTGCATCTTTGTATAGTTAGTGATCATCTATTGTCTTCATGGCATGTAAATATCTTGATAGAGTTACTTTGGAAGTTGATTTCCTTCAGTAGTCTAAAACTTTGTATTAGTGGGATGGATGTGGGCACAAGAATTTGGTGACAGTTTTCAGCACAGGTATGGGCACAGGTCAGGGATGGTATGCTGGTGGCTGTGAGCCTGGCATATAGGTGCTGTGTTGTGGAGCTGTGGTGTGGGGGCTGTGGTGGCACAGTGCAGCTCAGGCAGGCCTTGGAGCACAGGAGCAGGGTGCAGCATGGGAGACACAGAGGTAGGGTACAGTGGGAGGTAGATGGCGGGGACTAAGTGGATGCATGGGGGCTGGTGCACAGGCAGGATATGGGTGGGCACATGCAGCATGGGGGTCATGGGTGTGGAGTAAGTGGCACAGAGGTCAGAGCACAGGGAAGGGAGGGTGTGGTTGAGTTTTTGCACAGGGGGAGGGTTCAGGGGGCCTGAGATGTGGATGTGTGAGTGTGTAGGGGTGAGGCATAGGTTGTGGGTCAGGGATGTGTGATGTCTTGTGGGTGGGGCTCTGGCATGGGTCCCTAGGCGCAGGGAGGTTGGGGTAGGATTGCATGCATGTGTGGGATGGGCTATTTAGCCCAGATGCACATGTGAACACCTGCCAAGTGTGGGAGCAGGGCGCTTGTGTCAGGGGGTAGGGCAAGGTTGTGCACATGTGCAGGGCAGGGCATTGGGGTGCAAGGATGCATGGGCATCCAGCAGGGAAGGTGTGGCGTGGGTTTGTGGGACAGAGCTGTGGTGTGCATGGGTCTAGAGGGCGGGGCCCTGGTGTGTGCATGTGCAGAGTTCAGGGGCAGTGGGCAGGGGTTACATCTGCTTGGGCTAGAAGCATGTGTGGCCCGGATGTGCAGATCAGTGCCTGCTCAGAACTGGGGTGGGGGTGGGGGGTGTATATGGCAGGGGTACGTGCATGCACTTATCTGGGAGGGCCTTACACTGATGTACATATGCAGAGCTCAGGTGGGGGTGGGGGCGGGTGTGACCCGGGTATGAAGGTGAGCATCCACAGCCGGGATGTGCTGGTGACTGCCCTCAGTGGTGGGGAGGGGGAGGTGAGGGTAGAGGGGCTGGGTGCAGGCCTGTAGGCTACGGAAGGCCTGGTCCTTGGAGGAGTGGGGGTAGGCAGGTGATGGGGTTCAGGTATGTTGATCTCTTACTTCATTAATGCCTATTTTTATACTTATTTGCTATTTTGTGCTGTACCATATTTAGTGCATTCTTATTTCTAACTGTATATGTTTTTTATTTCTTTCCATTGTTGTTACCATGAGGTTATATTTTAACACCTAAATATATAACAATCGTATTTGATTTGATACCAACTTAACTTCAATTACATGCAGATATTATTTTCCTATAACCCTCTATCTCCTATCATTTTTTGTATGTTTTACCACTTATATCTTTGGACATTTAATGTCCAAACATCTAGATTTATCATTGCTTTTTACTCATTTCCATTTTAGCACCTGTAAGAAGTAAGAAGTTATATTACTCAGGGTTCTCTAGAGAAACAGAACAAACAGGAGATATCTGTAAATATAAGATTTATGTAGGTGTCTCATGCAACCATGGGAATGCAAGCTCCAAACCATAGGGCAGGATGTGGAGCAGGCAACTCCAATAAAGGGCCTCAACAAACTCCACAGGAGAGGCTCACTGGTTTAGGAAACAGTGAAAATTCCTCTTCTCCCTCAAAATTCTTCAACTGATTGACTAAAATCCAGCAGATTGGATGATCCCATTTGTAGGAGATGTGCCCTTAGTTGACTGCAGATGTAATCAGCCACAGCTGCAATCCACTGACTGGTGATTTAATAAACCAGCCTTCTGGTTTTTCAACCAGCCACAAAATATCCTTGTAGCAATGGTTATGCCAGTGCCTGGCCTGACCAGATGACTGGGCATCATCATCTAGCCAATTTGACACCAGAACCTAGCCATCACAAAAGTGAAATTACAGACCAAGCAATATAATACAATAATACTGGCATTTATATTTACCCCAAATGGCTACCTTTACTAGAGGCTTTTATTTGTTTATGCTACTTTGAACTACTCTCTAGTAACCTTTCCTTTGAGTCTGAAGAATTCCCTTTAGCATTGCTTGTACGGCCAGTCTAGTGGTGATGAACTCCCTCAGCTTTTATCAGAGAAAGTCTTAGCCTCCCTCTCAATTTTGAAGGAGTGTTTCACCAGATTCAAAATTCTAGGCTGGCAATTGTTTTCCTTTAGCAGTTTAACTATTTCAGCTCACTGCCTTCTTGCTTCCTTGGTTTCTAATGAGAAATTGACACCAATTCTAATTGGTGCTCCTTTATAAATAGCACATTGCTTTATTCTTACAGCTTTCAGAACTCTCTCCTTGTCCTTTGTATTTGATAATGTGAACAATATATTGCAGCGTGTATTCTTCTCATGTTTATACTGTTTGGTGTTCTCTGGGCTTCTCAGATGTGCTTATTCGTGTCTTTTGCTAAGTTTGGAAACTTCCACGCAGCTGGTGATGACAGATTTTCTTGAGCTTCAGCCCTCCCAGGACAAGTGCAGTGTGCAGAGGTCTCCCTGTCTTCCTGGGCCTCTGTCTTGTCCTTGTCTTTTGCTTCTTTGTTGCTTTAGAGTTCCCTGTTTACAGGAATTTGATTGTCCCCTATGCTTCCCAGGAGGCAAATCTCTGTCTCCTGGTTGTTTAAGCCAAAAGACCTTTGTCCCAGTCTATCTGCCTCTACTGTTTGTTACACTCCTTTCATTGTCTTAAGCTGCTTTAGCCTGGAGGACAAATTCTGGAAGGAGAGGCATCTCAGAGAGGGCTTTCCCAGGCCAGTCTTTCCCAGCCAAAATAGGGCCAGGGGCCCACAAAAGGGGGTAAGACCAGCTTCACAGTGCCCTGGGGAGGGGGATCAGTAAGGGCACCAAGAGCTTCTCTAATCACTCCCCAAAGCTGAGTTTCCCTGGCCTGCCAAACAAGTGCAGCTGTTCATCTAACTGTCCCCCTGAGCTCTGAGGAAGCACTGTGTCTTTAAATCTCCATTGCCTCTGCCCCTGTCTGGGGAGGGTTGAAACAATGTCTGCCACCACCTTTGCCTGAAGCATGGTGAAACAACAACTGCTTTTAGAGCCAGGCCCCCAGTGATCCAAATTTGCTGATCAAAAGTCATGATCAGTGATCAGCCATGCCCACCCATGTTCTTGGGGAAGAGGACTTTTATGTCCCTTTCTGTCACTAGTGATTAGTCAGAGACTGAACCCACGGTGGCCTGCTAAGAGAGTGGGGGTTGGGTGCTGGTAGCCACTGTGCAGAGAGAACAATTTACAGTTCTTTACTGTAATTGGCAAGCCTGTGGCTCTCACACTTTCCTGGATGCTTTACAGTGTTCTTCTTCCCTTTGGAGTGTCATAACAGTTGTTTCAGACAGTTTCTGCCTGTCTAATAGTTCCCTTGATGGAAGGGCTGCATCCTAGAGCTCCTTCCACTGTCCTTCCCAGAAGTGGTCTATAGTTTTCTCTTTTACTTGGAGACTTCTTACTAGACGCCTCTCTACCTCTCTCACCTCAGATGTGGAGCCAGATCCTCCATTTTAATTAAGAGTAATAGTGAGGGACATATCAGGCTTTTTGGCATGGGAGGTCATATACTATTAATATATTAAGAGATACCTCTACATTTGAAAAAGCAATCTATTGTTTTTATAACACACTCAACAGAAAGTAAAGTAAGCTGGTGGGCAAATGTTCACAAACCAGTAACTTTCAAGTATACCCTAGGTATCATGTCGGAATCCCTGGACATTGAGTGATCATGAAATTTTTATGTTTAGTACAAAAATCCTGGGTTTTAAACAGTTGAAAAACATTGATCTAGTCTAGAAAGGCCTTCTCGATATAGTTATGTGGATTTAATTTTATGACCTTATTAATGTCTTATAATGATAGCTTGAAATTATGTAATCCAGCTACTAAGTAAAAATTTCAAAATAACTCAATATCTTTACTTATCTTTCACAGACACTGTGACATTTAAACATAGCCCTTATTTTCTTTTCTATCTTTGTTTCTTTCTTCCGTTCAACAGTCCCGCAAAGGATTGTCCTGCTTAAATCACTTTCTTCCTAATTCTGCAAGTCAAAATTCAGAAAAACTCATCTGGCAAAAGCAGAATTGTTCTCAGGTGAAGGTGGAGAAGAAAGCTTGCCTCTTATGTGGGCAAAAGGAAAAGAAAGACTAAAAACATTCATGTATTAAATATTTTGTCCCATCACATAAATACATGTGTATTTGGTTTAGAGAAGAAAAAGTAGAAAAGAACATTTCAATCTCTAAAACCTCTAAGGGATCTGATCATTTCTATTCTGATCATTCTCTACATGTTTAAATAAGTTTAAAGAGACTCTTGAAGTCTCTCTAAATTAAAGAAGCAAATAGCTGATCCTTGTTTTCCCTTCAATATTTATAAATACTCCTTTGAGAGTAAGCCAGACATTGGCAGAAGCAGTTGGCTTGTATGAGTCACTGGTTTAGAGTTAGAAAATTTTATTATCAGTGTGGTCACAAAAGCACACAAAAAGTGAACACAAGATGCAGATGTAATGAGGGTTTTTTACCTTTTAGGCTAGTTGTCTGTCAAGGAGAATTAGATAAGATTATTTCTTGCAATAAATAACACAAAGTTTAAAAAACAATGGTGAAGCGCAAAATTTAGGAACGACATAATCTCTGTGCCTGGCTGATATATAGACAGTTTGAGTGTCATCAGACATGCTTTCTGGTTTGCCTGCTTACCTATCATATTAGTTGATCCCAGAGAATTTTGGCTAATTCTCCATTTAATATTTTTAACTACAGAATTTGCTTTATGTAGTTCCTGCATAAAGAGCTCTAAATTTCTCAGAATTGAAGAGGCTGATCTGGCAGAGGTAATTTTTCCTATTTGTAAGAATATAATAGCAAAATACTATGACTGCATTTCTTAGAGAATCATCTCTCCCAATACACAGGACAAAATATCTTCCCCATCACTATCTTATAAGATCTGTATTAGAGTGTGGATTTCATGCAGCATTAGTGTAGAACTGCTCCTGGTTTCCTGTGGCTTCTGATTCTTAAAGTAGCTCTATATAAAATTGAAAGAAAGGAAGTGTGACAGGACTGCATTATTCAGCTGCATGGAATAGAGACTCTATTAGATGCCTCAGTGTACAAGAACTTACACTCTCATGTTAATGAAGATTAGAGGAGGAGGCCTGGGCCTGATATAGTGGCTTCATGGGGTTATAGAGACCCACAGGGACCTGCTCCTGCTCTCCAGTCCATCCTGTTCACAAATGCATTATTGTTGCTTTTCTAGCAGCAGAGAGGAAATAGCAAAAATGTCAAAGGGCATACAACAGCTGTCTTAAAAAAAAAATTCCCAGAAGTTACACACTTCCAATTTCATCTCACTGAAGGGCTGAAAAAGATCAAAGGAAAGAGAGAAAGAAGATACTGGGGTAGATAACCAACAATCTCTGCAGCAGAAGGTGATGATGACACAAAACAAAAAAAAGGCACCCTGAAATCCCCACATTTCATGGGAAAGTGTAGTAAAAAAAGCATAGCAATGATCACCTTTCTTTAGTATAGAAGGGAGAACAATGATGCCCCAACCACTCCTACCAAAATTTGCAAAGAATGTCACCCATATATCTATGACAGCATCGGTTTATGACTGGGATCTTGCTCCTCCTTTTAGAAGCAAAATACTTAATTAAAATGATGTTATATGTTTCAATAATCTGATACATTTTTTTCCTTATTCTCCTTTTCCCATTTTTTTCTTGGCTTCTTCCATCCATTTATTTTTCCATATGAATTTTAGAGTTATCTTCAAATTTAAAATAATTGGATTTCAAAGTTGTGCTTTCTTTTTTTTTTTGAAAAAAATTAGGAACAAACCTAGGCTTATGACACACATTATTTCTTCATATATCTTTGGCCTCTATTTTTAGTCAGTCAGTTAACAATTTTTAATAATGAAATAAGCACTTGGAAACCCCCCACTCAAAACAAAATCTAGAACCTTAGCAACAGTCCATTTCATCTTCAGGCTCCTCCCACCCAAGGCAACCATTGTACTTCTTACTTCACAGAAAGGTAACTTTCATCTTTACAATATTTTCATTTATTCAAGTTTATTTTATATGCCCCTAAACACATCCTTAACAGTTCTAAATATCATGCACTGTTAAATGCCATTTAGTTTTGCTACTTGTCAAAACCAACATCCATCCTCCCTTCCTCCCTTAATAATAATCCTGGTTTTCTTCAGAACTTCATTTCTCAGTACTCCTTGCAGTAAGGTATTGCCAGCAACTAATTTCTGACCAATGGGAAATAAGTAAAAGTTGTTAGAGTCACCCCTAGAAAGACTTAATAAAATGGGTACACACAGATGAGATATAGGCACTGTTTGACTTTCTTCCCTCCTTCCTCGCTGGGACTGTGGATGAGATGGCTGGAGCTCCAGCAGTCATTATAAATATGGGGCAAACTTGATGATAGAAAAACTATTCTGTAAGGATGGCAAAGAAGAAAGAGATACGAAGCCTGATAATTGTGCATCTGTAACAGCCCTGGACTGCTTATATCTGGACTTTATTTTTTAACTTTTTTTATTGTTTAATATATATACAAAGCAAAGAAAGAAAAATGCAATAATTTTATAATTTTCAAAGCACCTTTCAACAGGTAGTTATAGAACAGATCCAGAGTTTGTCATGGGCTACCATTCCATCATCTCAGATTTTTCTTTCTAGCTGCTCTAGAACACTGGAGGCTAGAAGGAAAATATATATATATATATATATATTTATCAACACAATGGACTTTTTTTGTGAAAAATAACATAGATACAAAAACTGGACCTCTTTTTTTAATGAAAGGTAGAGACTTTGATCTTGTTTTATGCAGCTTTTATTTTCAATCTGTTATTAGCTTTCCATAACTGACACACTATTATAAATGGGATGTTCCAAGGTTATCTTTCACAGCTAGTAATTTTTTATATAAGAAAATTTCCTAGTTTATTATTTTGAAATTCTACATATTACTGAACTCTATTTTAGCCACAAATGCAATTAATACATGATAGACTGCTGCGAATAGGATGTTTTAAAGTTATATTTTATAAATTGTAATTTTTACATTTGAGAAAATTGCTAGGTGTTTTTACTTCTATTATAGCTGGACAGATTACTATTTTTTAAAAAAAATTTGGGTTCTAGTAATTTTGATGTTGATTCCTTGGATATTTTTATTCATCATATCATTTGGAAATAAAAATAATGTTCCTCCTTTTCAATTGCTATGCCTCATTTATTCTAGGGTTTTTAAAGTTCTCTCCATTTGCACAGCTTCTACAAATACAATTCTACTTTTTAGTAGTTTCTAGTACTGCTTTTGATTCTACTAAGGTTACTCAGCTTAGATTGTGAGCTCTGCATTTTTGTGGATGGTGGAAAAAATTGACCTTGCCAATTTAAGCTAATGACATCATTTCTGATTTTAAAGTGATTGATTCATTATTTAAATTCATTTGTTCAAGATTCTCCTTCTCATGCTTCTCCTTCCCTTTCCTTAGAGGAAACTTAAATTTCCAGAGAGCTTGCATATTACTCTTCTATCAAAACAGGGGTCTCTGGCCTTTGCTAGAGTGTTTTTGATAAGATCTGGGCTTTTTATTGTCATCATGAGGCTACTAATTCTGTTGAAATCCATGCTTTTTCGTGGACCTTGGTCATGCAACCCACATACTTAAATCCTCATTCCAACCTCAGGTCTCTACTGGTCTTCCAGTCTTCTAGCATTTGGGAGCTTGGGAATTCTCATATACTTAACCTATATATTAGCTAGGATAAGAGAGATTATATTCCATTTAAAAAATGGACTATCCCCATATCACAGGAATTGTATTTGCAAAAGTTTATTTCTAACTTATACTGCATGTCCAGTGAGGTTTTTGCAAAGACTCTGTTCCACATAGCCAGTCAGTCAGGGGTTCATGCTGAGAAATGCTCCACCAACCATCTAGCCATATCATTTAGACTACATGGTCTCTGTCAGTATGGTAGAGGAAGAAAGGGACTAGAGAATCAAGTTTGGTGGTTTTTTGTCATTGTTATTGTTGTTGTTTGTTACTTTTTACTATCTCCCAAATTGGCACACACCCCTTCCAATCTAATTTTATGGGCCAAAACAAGTCACACGACTCCATCTAACTGGAAGAAGACTGAGAAATGTATCTTTCATTTGTCTGAGAGTACAGCAGAACTGATGCAATAGATAGAATTAGCAATACCTGTTCCTTGTGAGTAGTTTAATCTACTCTTTGTTGCCAAATCCTATATTCATTAAATCTATTTCAAGTCTTGCAGACTCAGTCACATCAGAGTTCATTTATCCTTTTTCTTTTCAATAGAGTCTTGTTCTTGCAAATGAAAGCTTAGTTTTCAAGGCTATTTGTTTTAGGTATGGATTTACAAAGCCACATTAAGCACTTTAATTGGCTTACTTGTTGTATATTTTATCCATCCAACCCTAAGTATAGTACATATAGAAATTGTTTCTACTACCTGAATGGAGGATGGCAATAGATACAAGGAAAATGGGGGAGGGTTCAAATAATTTTTAAATTATATTAAATATATTATGGCAATATACAGGTAAAGTCTGGAGTACTATTATTATAGCAACTATAATATTTGGAAAACTTCAAGCACAAGTGTATTCATTTCATTCCAAATGTGATTTTTTGTGATTCCCTGTCCTTTCACACAATGGACTTCAGGCCCTTTTGGGAACCATAAAGACCCTACTCAGCATTGAATACAAATTGGATTGTTAATATTTTTACTTGAAAAGAGAGTGATTTGAGATTCAGACTGGCTAAAGGAGAAAAGAGATTCCAAAATTAAAAAAAAAACAACAGCCATTTAAAAATCACGAGGTAATTCTGGTGACTTGAACAATGAAGCTATACAGTAAGTTGTAGTGAAGGGTGTTCAAAGAATGTGGTACAAAGAAGGATCTTAATCAGAAAAGAAGCCAAGAGAGAGGGGAAAAGAGAAAGAAGTCAAATTCAAGTATTCTTACTTCCTTTCTCAGGTTTGAAATTTTTTAATTGTGCTGTTGAGGATGATAGAAAGGCCAGGTAGGTCAATAGGTGAGCTGGAAAGCAGGTCCCCTTGGATGCTCTGAGAAGAGATCCTTTCACAGGATATAAACTTATTTTGCCATCATGAGAAAATCATTGCAGAGAAGAATGGTGGTGGTGTATGTTTAAGTAGAAAGATTACCTGAGATAGCTCCAGCCAGCCTACATGCCTTTGCCCACATTCCTTGGTTGAAACAAGACACAATTCAGAAGTTCCCTCATGTCTCAGTAATGGAGATAATGCACCATCCAGATGCCTTTCACAAATGAAGCATTGGTTTCCCTTACTGATGGAAGTACTTCCAACAGACAGCCTCAGCCATCCATTCTCTATAAAGCATGTTTGCTGAAAAGTCTCACCTTGTCCAAGGTCACATTCCCTTCACAGGGTGGTCCATATTCATTGACTGGTCAACCCAAAAGCATAAAAGCTTAGTCCCTAATTAAGATAACTCTAAAGGACCATCCCGGTTTCAGAATTTCCCATAGGGTTGATTGAGGCCTTTGTTGAGATTTCCACACAGCCCAATTTATCTTCTGCCCAATTCTGACTCCTTTCTTTTCCTTACATTCCATAGATGTTGAATATTTCCTAATAAACCTCCAGCTCTCTAATCTCTCCCTAAGAGTCTTTCTTCCAAGAGAACAAAAATCTGAAACAATTGGTATCAGAAGCAGGGTCCAAGAAAGCATTTACTAAAAAATGGAATTCTGGAGCTGGATTACCTGCCAGTCAGCTGGAAATGAGGACCCCATCACTGGTGAGAGGTGAAACACAGATAGTCCCTGGCACAAGGTAGCTGTGCTAGTGTTAAAACTTTCACTGGTATTTGTGTGGAATTAAGTATACTAGCAGTATGATGTTTCAGACATTTGAGAAATATAGAGTAGGTAATAACTATAAAGATAAAAGAATTCAAAAAAATGTAAAGGCTGAGGGTGATTAATCGGCAATTCAAACTTAAATGTGGAGGCAGGGGGCCTTCTTTATACCTTATAAAAGGCTTACATCTTAATCTGAGGACTGAGGCAAGCACTTAGTATAAGAGTAGCAAAGCACGGAGGAAAGTTAAGCTTGTAACCTTGGCAGACATGTCTTGCTAAGGTCCGGTCTGTTTGGCAAAGAATGGGATCTGGACAAAAGGCAAGGAGACACTTGGGTGGACACCCTGAAATTTTTTGATCTTCAGATTCCCCTGAATCATATGGACCTCAGAAGTGACCTACTCCTTCTTATTAGCTATCAAAACCTTCTCCTTTACTTGAAGATAATGCAGAGATGCTTGCCTGAAAGACACTATGAACCACAGTCACAATCTATCCTTCTTCCCCTCCTAGCCCCTGGCCTCTCTTGGACAAAATAAATCATCCAGAACATGCTGAGCCTGATGAGGGAGAAAAAAGACTCTATCCTAAAGGAACTGTAGGACCAGACCAATATGTACTGGGATAATAACCTGGAGCTGGATTCTGAGAATGACTGATTAAGAGGGATGGGACATAAATTTGAATAAGGGAGAGCACTCTTCTGAGTTACAGGATTTTAAACGTTAGCAAAGACCCAAGAAGATGGTACAAATATGATGTTAGGAAGGCTCTTAGAAGCATATAAGAAGTGATCATACACACTAAGTGAGGTAAAATAGATCCAGAAGAATTTTCTCATTTTATAAATGGAATGGGCTACTTATAAAAATAATAAATTCCATGCTACAGAGTAATCAGAATTTATCAAATTAGGATTATATAGTTACTTGCATGACTGTTTTGTTTCTGTGTTCCCCACTAGATTTGAAGCTCTCTGAAATTGTAAATGAAAAATTAGGATTTAGTGGATTATGACTATATACATTTTTTTCTTTGTGGTATTTAGAGTAAATCTTTGAACTGTAATCCAGCTGCTCTGATCCCTAAGAATGATTGTGGAAGTCCTTATCTTGTGACTTGACCTTTTTTTTTTTTTTACTTTAGAAGTTGTTAAGAGCAAACAGCCTAATGCTAATGAAGGAACTTGAGTGGGCCATTAACTGGTTCCAGTCCTAGTGTCACTCCTTTGCATTTGTAAATTGTTTTGATCTACATTTTGCTATTGAAATGATAACTATACCTCCCTTCCTTCCTGCTTAGACTTGCTATTTGAAATTGTAATGACTTCATCTCGCCTTGTTAGATTCCATAAAATCCTTGAACCCCTTAGACTCAGGGAAATAGATTTTGGGGCCACTAGGCCATCTGACTTTCTGCTCCACACTTAGCAATAACCTCTTTCTCTCTTTAAAATGCTGCTGTTTCAGGAATTGGTCCATTGAGCCATGACCAATGAGAATTCAGCACTTTTGTCCAGTATCAAAATAGGAGACCATGTGCATAAATTCTATAGTTAGGCATTTCGATACCTAACAGACAGTGTATAGGCTCTCAATAAACATCTATTGAACAGATAAATGAAAGGATGTAATTAACACATCAAAATAGGGAAAGTCTCCTGAGAGAAAAATTAGATATCCTTGAGATTTTTTTCCATCTGAGATTCTAACTTTTTAGGTTGATTCCACAAGGAATTTTCCTGAGTGCTATTCAACATTTCAGGGCATTTATATAGAAAGCTTTGCTAAATCAATTATTCTTTTGACTTTTGTGGTACATACTGACTTCAAGTACAATTCTACAGTATGATTATTTTTGGGGGTGGTGCATGGTCCTGGAATCGAACCCTGGTCTCAGCATGAAAGTTGAGCATTCTACCACTGAACCACCCTTGCACTCTAGTATGATTTTTTTTAATGGAGTCACAAGTCTGAAATGAATTTCAGTGGTCCTGAGGAGAGCCCTTGTTTAAAGAAAGCAATCAAGAACACATGATTTAACTAACATGACATACCTAAAATGAACAAATTAATAGTGATAGAAAGTACACTACAGGTTACCAGGGACTAGGGAGAGGGAGAATGGGAAGTTACTTCTTAGTGGGTGCAGAGTTTCTGTTTGGGGTGATAGAAAAGTTTTGGTAATGGAGGATGGTGATAATAGCACAGCACTGTGAATGTAATTAATACCTCTGAATTTACATGTGAAAGTTGTTTAAATGCAACATTTTGAGATACATATTACCACAATAAAAACTTTTTTAAAAACTTAATATATTGACAAAGTCAACTCTGTGTTATTTGCCCTCACCCTTTCTCAGTACTTCCCTAGCAATTTCTTCTTTGACCCACTGGTTGTTTAAGAGTGTGTTATTTAATCCTCATATATTTGTGAATGTTCTCGTTCTTTGGTGGTTATTGAGATCCAGCCTCATTCCATTGTGATGAGAGAAAGTGCGTTAAATAGTTTCAATATTTTAAAATGTATAAAGACTTGTTTTGTGCCCCAGCATATGATCTATCCTGGAGAATGTTCCATGAGCACTAGAGAAGAATGTATATCCTTGTGTTCTGGGATACTGTCATGGTCAGGTTCATGTGTCACCTTGGCCAAGTGGTGGGTGGGCAAGTGCTGGCTTGTCTGTTGCGATGAGGACATTTCATAGAATTAAATCATGATCATGTCAGCTGCATCCACAGCTGATTCCATTTGTAATCAGCCAAAGGGGAGTGTCTTCTGCAATGAGTGATGCTTAATCTAATCACTGAAAGCCTTATAAGGAGGATTCAGAAGAGACACGCTCTTCCTGTTTTGGCTGGTGAGCCTCTCCTGTGGAGTTCGTCCAGACCCTCCATCAGAAGCATCGGCTTCACAGTCTACTCTGCGGATTTTGGACTCTGCGTTCCCACAGTCACGTGAGACACTTTTATAAATTTTATATTTGCGAGTGCTCCCTGTTGATTCTGTTTCTCTAGAGAACCCTAACTAATACAGATGCAATGACCTATATATGTCTGTTAGGTTAATTAATTTATCAGGTTGTTTAACTTCTCTATTTCCTTGTTGATTTTTGTGTCTGGTTGTTCTATCTACAGAGGAAAGTGGTGTATTGAAGTTTCCTACTATTATTGTTGAAACATCTACCGCTCCCTTCAGTTTTGCCAATGTCTGTCTCATGTACTTTGGAGCTCCTTGAGTGGGAGCATAAGTATTTATGATTGTTATATCTTCTTGGTGAATTGACCCTTTAATTAGTATATAGTACCCTTCTTTGTCTCTTATGATGTCTTTACATTTAAAGTCTATTTTGTCCAATATTAGTATAGCTACTTCTGCTTACTTTTCCATCCTTTCACTTTCAATCTATTTGTATCCTTGTTTCAGCTGGATTTTATTTCTTAATCCATTATGCCAAACTGTATCTTTTAATCAGTAAGTTTAGTCCATTAGCATTCAAAGTTATTACTGAAAAGGCATTTCTTGATTCCACCATCTTAAATTTTTATTTTATTTGTCATTTCTATATATTCATTTCCCTCTTTCTCTTTTTATCCTTTAAGTTACCCTTACTGGTAATCTTCAATTCTGTGTCCTCCTCCAGACCTTCCTCTCCTGTCTTTTTATTTTCAACTGGCAGAACTCCCTTTAGTATTTCTTGTAGGGCCGGTCTCTTGTTGACAAATTTTTTCAGGGCATGTTTGTCTGTGAAAATTTTAATCTCTCCCTCAGTTTTGAAGGACTATTTGGCTGGGTACAGAATTCTTGTCTGGAAGTCCTTCTCTTTCAGGATCTTAAATATATCATACCACTGCCTTCTCACCTCCATGGTGCTAGTTAAGTAGTCTGAACTTAGTCTTATGTGGTTTCCTTTGTATGTAGAGGATTGTTTTTCATTTACTGCTTCAGGATTTTCTGCTTCTCTTCAACATTTGACAGAATGATTAGCATATGCCTTGGGGAAGGCCTACTTGGATTTAATCTATTTGAAGTTTGTTGGGCTTCTTCAACTTGTATATTATGTCCTTTATAAGGGTTGAGAAGCTTTCCCCCATTATATCTTTACCTACTCTTCCTAGCCCTTTACTCCTCTCTTCTCATTCTGGAACACCAGTGATTCTTATATTTGTGTGCTTTGATTTGTCTATCATTTCACTGCGATCCAATTCAAATTTTTCCTTTTTTTTTTTTTTTTTAGCCATTTGCTGTTTTGAGTGTTTGAAATCAGTTATCCTGTGCTCCTGTGCTCTATATCACTTATTCTTTCTTCTGTCTCTTCAAATCTGTTGTGTGCCTCTAGTATGTTTTTTATTTGGTCAGTAGGGTCTTTAATCTCTGTAATATCTCCTGTTTTTCTATTTATTCTTTCAAATTCCTCTTTATGCTCTTCTACTGTCTTCTTGATCTCCTTTATGTCATTAACCATCCCACTTATTTTATTAAGTAGAGTTGTATGAACATCTTTGATTAGTTATTCCAATGTCTGTGTCTCCTCTGGTGTTTTAATTTGGTCATTAGACAGGGCTATATCTGTCTGCATTGTGATATGCTTAGTGATCTGCTGTTGTTTTCATCACATGTAAATATCTTGATTGATTTACTTTGGGAGTTGATTTCTTTCAATAGTCTAAAGCCTTTTGTTTGTGGGATGGATGTACAGCAGGGAGCAGGGTAAGGGGTGGGCACTCAGTGCAGTGATGCATTGCAGGGCAGGTGTAGGCTCAGGATTGGGGATGTTACACTGGTGCTTATGAACATGGGCGCCCAGCAGCCAGGGAGGATGTAACTATGTGGGTGCACAGGTCTGGGGGGTGTAATCCTGGTGAGTGCTGGTCTAGGCTGTTGGGCCCTTTGTGCACAAGTGTAGATCTAGGGCAACATTTGTGGGCTGGGGGTGGATGTGACCTGGCTGCACAGGTTAGTGCTTTCCCAGAGCTGGGAAACATGACTGAGGGCCATGCACATGCGTGGGTCTAGGAGTGCTGAAAACTGATGTTCCCAGAACTGAGGAGTATAACTAGGGGCCAAGTGCATGCACAGGTCCAGGAATGCCATAATAAATGCACCAAGCTCAGGGGGATGGGGTGGGGCTGTGCACTATGGGCAGAGGCAGGGTAGTCTGGGTATGGAGGAATGCGCCTGCAGCTTTTATTCACTGGCAACAGCCTGAGGGAACAGGGACAGGGAGGTAGTGCTTCAGAGAGATGCAAGAAAGATGGGTTGGGCTGCACTTGGGATGGGGGTGGGAAGCAGTTATGCATGCTGGGGGTCACTAACCACTAGGGTGGGTATGTTTGGAGCATGGAGAGTGGGGGTGGGTGACGGGGTTCGGGTGCATGGGGTGTGGGATGAGTTGTGGTTCATGGGGCTGTGCTGGTGAGGGTAGCACATTCAAGGAATGCAGCCTGGCTTACTTCCTGGTCCCCGGCTCCCATCCATGCACTCCTGTGGGCTCCGTGCCTCTGTGCCAGGCTCCAGCTTTCTGCCTCTCGGTTCCTCAGCCTCTGCAACCAGGGCTGCACCATGTGATCAGAAGTCTCTCCCAGGTCAGTTGCATTCTTGGATCACTGTCTCAGTTGCCCTTCCGTCCCTTTTCTAATTTCACCATGGAGCAAGGCTGAACTCGAGCTATCCTATTTGGCCATCTTCCTGGAACTCCTCAGTACTTCTTTTGGTAATGAAAATAGATAAAATTCTATTCTGGTTTCACTGAATGGTACCCATGGTTTTATCCCTTGAATGACTATAATAGCAAAGACAGGGAGCAGGAAGGTGGCACTAGTTATAATCCATTAGTTTTGGGCATCTAGGTTCATCCTTTGCTAGGGCTAGTAAGGAAAAGTTGTTTGTCTTGTCACATTTCTTGGAGGATCACCCACTAAAAACAAAAAGACCAAATCTGAAAGGCTCTTTCCATCTTGGGAAAGTCCCCAGAAAGGACAGTAAGGCAAAGGACTTAGTTGAGTCTGGCCTCAGGCAAACTAAAGTACTATTGCTGGTTGCTTCTGTTTTGCAGGCTTCAACTGAGGCAGCAGTGAGTACTGTATCTTTCCTCTCTGTGTTAATTAAGTTTTCTCCCCTAATCCCAAGATTTTTCACGTTATTTTTTCCTCTTCAATTCATGTCTTTCCATGACATTCTCCATATGAAAAAATCATCATAGTTTTGCTACCGTGGGAATGTCTTGCTGTTTAAAGCAGATGTTAATGACAATTTGATTGGGAGGAAAACTCAGAAGAGTCAAATGACTGTGGGAAATAGTGTTAACAATGTTGGGGGTTAAAAAAATACAGCCATGTTATATTGACACACTTAGAAGACTAATGTCAAAATTCTTCCTTTGGTTATTTGTCCATGTGAAACAGACTTGTCCAATTCTGAATATTTCTACACTCAAGAGACAATTTCCTAAACTATTAGTTTTGAAAATTTTCTGAGGAGGGACAGTGAAAAATACTGTCCCCATGTTTCCACCTTTAAAGCTACAATTGGAGTACTAGATAGTTAATACATTTGACTGTATGTAGCCTGGGCATGTGAAGAAAGGAAAGAGATAAAAATTGGTGCTCGGGCGGGCCACGGTGGCTCAGTGGGCAAGAATGCTTGCCTGCCATGCCAGAGGACCCGGGTTCAATTCCCGGTGCCTGCCCACATAAAAAAAAAAAAATGGTGCTGAATGAAATCCTCACTAGGGACCTAGATTCTGCCTTCTCTCCTAAATCCCCTTAATTATATCAGAAACCTTTTTATCCAGCCAAGGTGTTACCTCTTTGGGCTGTGACTTGTTTCCTCCATTTCAACTTAGTACCCTGTCAAGTCTCTGCTGATGTCTTCAGATGGGACAAAGGGGCTTCTTCTTTTGAGAGATTTTGTAGGTCCCTCTCTGAAGTCTTTCCTCTTTAACCCTTTAGCCAGATTCTCTCTAAATTGAAGGGTATAAATGATATATTAGGATGTCTCAGTTCCTCTTTCATCCTGAGTACTGCCTCTTAAAAGGGCAGGAAAAATGTCTCACCACACAGGAATCTTTGGTTTTTATTGTTTTTTCAATAAATTATTTTGAAATTTATACCCTAATGTTGTTCATCTTTCCATGATTGGTTTCTTCTGGTGAATTGTTAACTTTTCTTATTATTATTAGTTTTGGCCTTTCTTTTTTGGGTTGGAAAGTGAGATTCTGGGCTGCTAAATCACTGTGCTATCCCAAATTACACATTTTCCAGCTTAATTCTTCACATGCAGGTAACCTTAAAGGAGAAAATGGGCTTTGTGAAGAGGGTTCAAGTAGAAGATATAGGAGAGAACCTTGAACCAGTGATAATCTGCCTAGACGGCAGCCCTTCTTGAGTTGGATGACAATTGAAAGGTCTAATTTAGTCCTTGTCACATTCATCATTACGTTTTACTTACAAAGAGGAAGAATAAGAGGAAGTTTGAATGTTTGGCAGCAACATGTTTTGGTAGACTTGGGTCAAATCTACATTATATAAACAATGAAAAATAAATATATGAGCAATTATCAGTTTAGCTTAGGCAATGAATGAACTCTCTGTTAATTGTCGGTTTCAGCTATTTCCTTTGACTAAATTTATTGGAAAATTCCCAACACTTCTTTTCAACTTAGCTTGCCATGGATTTCCAAAATATTAGAGACTGATTCATAATATAATAGTCAGATTATACATATGGACTTTAGAACTAGGAAGAAAGGGTAAATCTTTGCTTCTTTAAAAGATCAATTTTATCTTAATTCCCTGCTCAGCAAAAGAAAATATTACTCTTGTATTCAAAACCCACTTAGCCAAATCTCTGAACTTACAGGTATTGTTTCAACATTATTCCTGGCACTGCTTGATGAAAGCACTGGCAAACTTTAAAACTACTAATCAGAATAGGATGGCCCTCGAAAGATACTTAACATCTGTCTAGACTTGTAGAAAATCTTCCCTGTTCATTCAGCAAGTATGTATTAAACAGCTCTTACATAGTTTCAGTATCTCCAGTGATACCCATATTTCTTTTATATGAATGTTTTGTTCTGATTTGTCAACAAATATTTCCTTTACTAACATATATATATTAAACCACTACCACTTCTCTTTCCAAACATATACAACAAAACTTGTAACTCTAAAATAAGATAAAATAATTAAGGAAAAGTTATTTGATCAAGATGAGTGACACACAAATGCACTTGTTACAGCCGAGTTTATAAAATAGTGGTCTTCAGGCACATTCTTGTGAAAATAACTACTCAGACTTTAAGTAGATACTGATGACACAATAGAGTGTGTCTTTTGGTTTTCACATAGTGGGGGTGAATATCAACAATATTTTAAGCAAATTACATTATTTTCCTGTTCTTGATAATTTGAAGTTATCTAATTTTTCAACGAATACACACTTTTGTCTTTTTTAGTTCATTGTTGCCTAAAGAATTTATTGCAAGATACAAACAATTATATATATATATATACACACACACACACACATATGTATATCAAATGATAAAATATAAATAAATAGTTGCCAATTTCTATCACACAATAATGGACAAAACCACTTAGCAACCTTGTTCAGACTATTCTCCATACAGTCACTGTCAGGGCTGCTCCACCTTCAGTTGCTTGCACATATGTCATGAAGACATAACTGATAATTTTTGACAGTTCATCCTGAACCTGTCAAAAGCTGGCCTTGTAGCTCCCTGCCTCTGGCATAACCATGTCATACCTGACTCATCCTTTAATGGGTGAGTAAGGGCAACAGGTTTGACCACCTCTTTACCACCACTGGAGACTGGGAGGAATTAGCTTTCTTTAGCCCCTCCTGCCAGATGTTGCACCCTTAGGGCACTCTGCATACTTTTTGTTAGTTACACTGCATGTGGAACAGGTTGGGAAAAGAAAGCTAGTTTACTGCTGAACGTCTTTTGGACTTAAGCACTTGTTAAGGTGAGAATTTTAGTCTTACACACTACTTAATGAGACCTCTGCAGAGGTCTCATGAAAAGTAGGAAATGAAAAGTAGAGCTCTGCCAAACCCCTGCTGGTTTACTTTAGTGCATATTTTAACAATAAAATTTCTTTAGAAAATGAAAGCACTGAGACAAATGCTAAGACAGACAGGAGGCCAGGACAACTGGTATAAACTAGGACTTTACTGGCAAGTCATAATGTATGGTGTTTATCTCTTATTTGGCACTATTATCATGGGCTTCCCCATGCCTTCTGATGTCCAGCTCTACAAGACCATTTCACAGACCAGGGGCCATCCTTGGTGTCTTTGCTACTTGATCACGAATCTCTGCAGTTCAGATCATCCATCAGCCCTTGAGATTAAAAGGTCACCGTATGCATAGGGTCACTCAGTTGCAGGTGACAGTAGCTCACCTTGAGCTAACTTAAGCAAAAATCACAACAAAAACAGCAGTAGCAGTCACAGCTACAACAGCAGCAAATGCTATGTACAGTAAGGCTACAGCTGTAGCTTGCCGAATTAAAAATGAAAAGACAGGTTACAGGAAACCAGGAGTCAGAGCAGCTTCAAAGCACTCAGAGACTAGTCCAGGAATTCAATGCCACCAGGTTTCTTCTCTCTTGTCTTTGTGTTTTTCTGTATGGTGGGTTTATTTCCCCCACTGCAAACCAGCCTCTTCTACATAGCCTGGGTCATAGCCTATGGAAGCTGCATTCACTTCTTCCCAGCTTCACCAAGAAATAAAAGAACTTTCCACTCAGTTTAAAAATCATAGGTAAGTCTCACAAGAGATAAAATTTTTAATTATATTAAAGAGTCAACTTCACCATTATCATTCCAAAGACAGTAAACATACACTTTACTATACCTTGGAATCACATATATATACATAGCCATAGGACCTCAAAAGGAGTTTTTACCCCTTCAAAATCTTATAGATGCTTTGAAATTAGATAATCTAATAAACTACAACTAAATAGATCTCTCAAGTCAACATTCAGAGACAGCTTGTTTCCAGGCATTCTCATCCCATTATGAGTAGGGATCAAAAACAGAAAAGATAGAGATAATCCAGGACAGGCACAAGTTGATTTGCTAATAAATTCTGCCTTTCCAAGACCTATTTACATATTTACATACATAGACACAGATGGCTATTTTGGCAAATAGAATAGCAAAGAAAGAAGACATGCTCATTTTTTTTCCTTTTATTTTCTTTTCCTTAGAGCTAATCGAGCTCAGCTCATGAAAGGCACTGCTGAATCCCTAAAATCCATTTCTGGAGAAATTAAAATGAAATGCTCTCCTTTAATATATCACTTTGGATTTATTTCATTCCAAACCTAGCAAATAAAGGGAACTGACACAGAATTTTATGCATTTTTATGGTCTGTAAGATTTTATTACTATATTAACATTAATTCCCACGTGGAATTTTGCTAAAGAAATATTTTCTTTACAGTGAAAAAGCAATTTATACACTAGGAAAAGAAAAAAGAAAGAAGGTCATTAAGGCAAAGAAATAGAAAAAGCATCTTTTAGGCTGTAAGGCTGATTAAACCATACACTCTAACTCTGTTTAAATCTGGTTCTCTATTTCCCATCCAAATAACTCTACTAAATATTTCCCCTTTTCCTGTCTGTCCTACAGAATTTACATGTTCTAGATATATATTTGTAAATATCTTGACAGAAATTGTCAACAGGAAAGCAATGGTTGATTTCAAGAAAAAGGAAGGATAATTGAAACAAAAAAAAACACAGGTTTTCATTTACTTTTCAAGGCTTCTTAAGATCGTTCATTTGTTTTAGAAAAATGTTTGGCTAATCAGTACACCAATAATGACATTCCTTCTTCAAGTAGAATTCAAGTTTTGTAAAATTCAAGACTACTTTAGGATATACAAACATGCTCCACTAACAATTAAACATAATGAAAAAAATGCTCTTTTGCTAACAAGTTATATTTGTGATAAAAAATTTGATTTTTGAAGACAGTTTATTCATTTTGTTATATTTTGTTATTGATCACAACTCCTGTACCCCAAATCCTGGCTCCATCACTTAGTGGATGAGCAACCTTGGGCAAGTTATTAACCTCTAACAAATTCTTCCTTTGAAAGTCTTACAATATTGGCTTTCTTGGAGTGTTGCCACAAAAAGTAAATGAGATTTATGGGGGAAAGCACTTAATATGGACTCTGGCATATAATAAAGTTCAATGAATTACTCAATGGACTTTGCTGAGGGTTGAAGTCAAAAGATAGTTATCAAAAGATAACTATCAAGATTTCATATGGTGTAACATGAATCCTCAAATAACATGAATCTTCAAATTCTTTGAAATCAAAAAATCAGATCTCCTTTAAGCTTAGAAATACACGTGCCATAGACCCCCATAGCTCTGATAATATGATGCTTAAAACAAAAACAACATTATTTACATAGAAAACCTCCCTGAACCCTTCCAATGTTATCCATGCCTTAAATTTTTTAAACTAATTAGAAGGGAACATAATTTAAATTTCATAGGAACATAGTAGAATTACACAACAACTAAGTTATCTCTTGGAACTAGGTAAATAGCTACTCTATTTCAATTTACATTGGATGGTTCATTAATTTAGGGCTGAAATGCTAATCCTTTTCATCCCTATAATCAATAGTGGCCGACAGGGGTAGGATCACTCTGTTTAAAGGGGCATATCTGCCTGAGCTAAGTATTACTTTTGCTTTTGGTTTGTGAGGTACCAGGTTTAAATTCCAGTCCATTCTTTGTGCTGGATGGTAAAGCTCATGACAAGGACTTAATGTAACTCACATTTGAATCTTCAACAACTAGCTTAATTTCTAGAATATGGATCTTAATATGTGGTTGTTGATTGCTACTGAACATCATGTCTCCGTCCCTCTTGTTGTTTCGTTGTATCACTGGCTTTTGTGTTGGCATGAGCAGGTAAGGTACAAAGATAATGCTACACCCAGTGCCTGCAGAATGATCTTTTATCAACTCATAGAGATTTGGGATTATCATTATTTTCCTTCCCTTCCCCCCATGTAACAGCAGATAAGGACTTCCAAGGCTACATCACATAGCCTTAAATTGCCCCGTGAGCCACAAGAGAATTGAATTGAATCTTATAAGCAAAGAAGTTGTTCGTGTGGGAAGGTCATTCCCATGGGATAATTTGTAAGACTGTTCAAATTTAAACAATATATCTAGGGAAAAGAATGTGGGAAAAATATAATGCTTGTCTTGTGAGTTTGGATAATTTCTACTTTTTGACCAAAAGGAATCATCCGTAATCAATGGTCACGCCTGTTTCAGCAGTTGGTCCTGAGCCAAATTGAAAAATAGTTCGTCTCCCACTGAGAATTATCCCAAGGCTTTAGTGTCTCCTTTGTGTTGTGAGAACCACATCCCAGGATGTTTCCCTTGTTATGAAATGCAGTGTACGTGCAGACCTGAGAACTGTGGCCTAGTCATTAACACTCGCCAGCTGTCTCAAAACATGGGATCCCAAAATAAAAGTGATGTGGAGCATCCTCAGGGCTAAAAAGTCACTCTACTATCACTGGGGCATGAGAGAGGAAAGAACTTTCTGTGACTCTAAACTATAGCTTAAACACCAGCGGGGAAACACTTTTCCCAATGGGTGTAGGGAGAGTATGAGCTCTGTCTGATCCAGGTGTGGGAAACAGATGTGTGAGCTAAGCTAATTCACTTGAAAACAACATATGCTCTTTGCATGCATTCTATATCTGTGCCTTGCCCTTTAAATCGTTGTCAGCCAGGGTCTGGGACTGGAAGAAGAATCTACTTCAGACAGAAGTATTTTGTCCCATCGGTTTTTCTCTTCAAAATTTAAATCAGGAGATAGATTTTGATTCCATAAAATTAACCTAAGTTAGTTGTTACAGTGGTCAAAATAAACAGATGGGCCATGTCCTGGTCAGAATACTTTGATTGTTTTTAAGTTAAACTCTTTAGGAAGGGACCAAAGGTTCAGTGTGCAATAGGACTTGAATTATCCTGCCTCCACCTATCCATATCTAAGTACGTACTAGGGACCAAGATCGGCATTTCTTTTCAATCAACTCATCTATTTTTAAATTAAAATAAAATAAAATAAAACTGATCCTGGACAAGGTTTGCAACTGGAGATGAGTCCAGAAGCTGAGGTACCTTGGGGCTGTATATGATCAAGAAACACTGGACATCTTACATTTCACGTACCTGATCTATAATGCACATTTAATACATTGTCCTTTAAAAAGTAAAGGAGTAAGGGTAAGGAGGGTCAAAAAGAGATCAAAAGCTTTGGAATCAAAACTACGTTTGAAGCCCAGCTGTACTACCAAATTGAGTGTGAGGTTGGTAATTTTTTGTTCCTAGAATAAAATACCTACCTGGTAGAGTTGCTGTGAAGAGTAAATGAAAATATATATGTGAAAGGACTATAGTGTCACATGTGTAGTTGTAACCCAATTAATATTAATTTATTTCCTTACTAGATAATCTAGACGCTCAAGAAATTCAACATTCTTCTTATATGTAAAGGCACGTATTTATTATACCTTAAATTTTACAAATTGTATTTTCAACTAGGCCTGCTCTCTAACACTTTGGAATTTTATCCTAATGATTCCACCATTGGTTCAATCAGATTAAAGGGGGAAAAAATAGCATAACAATGAGTCATTCTTCAAAATATGGGAGATGGTTTATAAGAGAAAACTAACTGACCTTTAGAGCTCCTAAATAGTATAAAGAATATGGTACTCTGTATCCCCACCATTCATTTATTTATTCATTATTTAACAAAGATTTATTAATTACCTACAATGTGCTAGGCACCGTTCTAGGAACTGGAAAGAGCAGTGATCCAAAAAGTCATAATCTCTGCTCTTACAAAGGAAATAAGAAATAATAAATAAGTGCATTATATCAAAGGTGGTACATGCTATGAAAAAAAAAATACAGAGAAGGGAAAGGGAAGTGGACACACTGGAGCCAGGTGTAAGGTATGAATCTGTAAATAGGATACTCAATGTACTCCTCAATGAGGAGGCAACATCTGTGTAGAATTGAAGGAGGTGAGAGAGCAGGCTATGTAGTGGCTAAAAGGAGCACCTGTCAGGCAAAGGCAATGGCCAGTGCAAAGGCCCTGAGGTAGGAATCTACCCACTGTGTCTGAAGAACAGCAAGGAAGCCTGTATGGCTGGAATGGAGTAAGAGAAGGGAAGAGTAGTACAGGATGAGTGCAAGGAGATTATGAGGACCAGATGGTGTTTGACCTTGTAGTTCGTTGTAACTTACTTTGAGTGAAATAGGCAACCACTGCAGTGTTTTGAGCATTCTGAGGGCTTTGAGTGACATGATTTGGCTTACATTTTGCCAGGACCATTCTTGTTGCTCTGCTGAAAATAGACTGCAAGGCAGTCTGGATAGAAGCTGGGAGACCAGTTGGGAGGCTATTACAATAATTAAGATATTAATTAAAATAAGTGAGAGATGATGGCTGATTGAACCAGGATGGTAATGGCAGAGGTGGTGAGAGGTGTTCAGATTCAGGGTATATGTTTAGTAAAGTCAATAGGATTTCCTGACAGATTTGGAAATAGAGTCACCAAGAATGGTTTCAATGTTTCTGGCTTGAGCAGCTAAAGGATGGAGTTGCTGTCAACTGAGATGAAGTAGACTGGTGGAAGAAGTTTGAAGGTGGGAGAAAATTTGGGCGCATTTAATATGAGATTTTTGATAGATATATAATTGCAGTCGTCAAGTGGAATCCAGAGAAGAAGCTTAGGCTATAGATTTAAATATGGGCACTGTCACCATAGAGATGCTACACACCATGATATTGTGAAATTTACCTGTAACTTGATTAATAACGAACACCTTCTTCCACAACAGATTAGTTTAAAATAATCCAGCAATGCTTTTTATACCATTGCATTTTTTAATCCACTTAAAATATTGCATAAATTTTACTGTATTTAAACAATAACCCTGGATGTTATCAACAAGACAGGGAATGTAGATAAGAAAAAGAAGTTGGACAGGAACTTATCTTTGGGACACTCCAACCTTAAAAGATTGGGGAGAAGTGGAAAAAAACAAAGAATACAGAAAAGGAGGAGCCTATAAGATAGGAGGAAAACCAGGAGGGTGCGGTATCCTGAAGGCCAAGTGAAAAAGGTGGTTTTAGAGAAGGGAGGTGGGGGTGCTAGGGGGTTATCAGCTGTGTAAAATGCTGCTGAAAGGTGAAACATGATGAGGTTTGAGGATTGAAAATTGGATTTAGCAACTTTCAAAAAGCACCATAAAAGATTCAAAGCAAAAAACAAAATCACAAAAGCCCAACAAAATTCAAAATTATTATTTTTCTCATTATGACTACTTGGATTAAAAAAAAATTGGAGGGCGGTGGAGGGTCAATTGCCCTATTTATTATGTTAGTGGCTGAGGCATATACTCAGTTGGCTTTTGAATCATCTAACAATGGAACAATAAACACATCAAAACTACTCACCACACTGAAAAAAATGTAAAATACAGACTTTATTATCAGTTTATCAGTAAAATCAGCTTTATCTAAACAAGTTAATTTAGTTATAACTGCTAGTATTTCAAATAAATTCTGAATATGAATTTCTGAATATATCCAGGTAATGGTCCAATCATTTTAAATCACCTTAGGTACAACAACTGCAAGTACAAATAATATATAAGTTATAGCTGAAGTTTATCGAAGCTGTTATTTGGCTTATAACTTTTCTATAAGTGCATGCTTTTACTGCCATCTACTGTTTGGTAGTGAAATCATAAGATTATCCATACTGTTGCATTAGAAAAAAGAAAGTACAGGTATCTTCCTCTTAATATTTGTAATTCCTTTTGGGAAATCAGACATTCGGTGTGATAACACTAACCTGGAGACTATATCCCATTATTTTAATGAGATAAAATTATAACAATTACACATGAACCCTAACCCTACCCATTTTATAAAATTTATCAAAAGCCCACTAAAACATACATGCAACAAACTCATGTTCATGTATGAATTTTTTTCTGTTTTCTTTTTTTTTTTTTTTTACAATTAGTCAAGCGTGGTTGTTGGGGGAGACAATGCTAAACAGATTAACAATAACCCACAACCCCACAACCCTCGGACCAACCTCTGTTTTCTTTTTATTTCTTTTTCTGAATTGATGCAAATTTTCTAAGAAATTATCATGATGATGAATATACAACTATGTGATGAAAAACAAGAATGTTCATCTTGTGTGTTGATTGGTTTTATTAATAAAAATTTTTAAATAAATAAATAAATAACCCATGTTCAGATGTAATTGCTTTAAACATTTGCCAAACAATTAATATATTTTAAAAATAAACAATAGTTTTGTATGCAGCAACATTTACTGACCCCTGACATAGCTTTTAAAAAGTCTACAGGTGAATTCAATTTTATTTGAACTGCAATTACAGACTTTTTCCCTAAACTTCTTATTAAATATGTTGTATTTACTAAAGCGGGATTTCTAAGATATATTACTAAATGAAAAAACAAGGTGGATAAAGTTGTGTATATTCTATCATTTATTGAAGAAAAGGGAGTAGATATTACACGTTATAAAATAGCATACAAACTACATAATGTTTATTACATGTATATAGGTTGTGTTATTTTAAAAATGGGCAGGTAAGCCATAAAAAAAGTTAGTGTCCTATAGAAGAAGAAAGAAGCTAGAGTAGAGGAGTCAGTGATAGAAGCTTCCTTAAATAAACCTTGTTAAGTAGATTCTACATAATTATAAAACAAAATCAAATAGAAAAAGACAATTTCAATAAATAAAAAAGGTAAAGTAAAACAAAAGTTATATTGCATTTTAGTAATGAAAATAGAAAATTTTCTTGTATAAACATTGTAATTAGGGATAAATACATTCTATGAAGATAGGGTATGAAAAACCAAAAGACATTTTAACAGGAAAATGTTAAGTAGGGAGGGTTCTTTGGGAATATGCCTGTAAACTTTGGCACATTGAGAAAAGAAAGAACTAGGTTTCTGTAACAAGTGTTTCAGAGACTCTTCTCCACATCACAGATAGGGAACCTGATCTGAATTTAAATATTATCACATATACTTGTAAATATACTTGGGCCTTAATAAAATTTTATATTCAACCTTTTCTCACCTTATTCTCCCCTTCTTACTCCCTTTGATTTCAGTATAAAAATATTTTATTCTTTTGATAATATTACATTAATATAGACTCTACTAGGATTTGGGGTATTGTATTTTCATAATAGTAGATAATTGTTGTTGCCTCTATACTTTAAGCACTCTCCATTTATGAGGAAATTGAATGTCATCTCACCTGCCAACATTTTAATTATTCTAGTTAGCTTATAGAATGGTAATGGTAAATGTTGAGGCAATGAAGTTAGTGAATAGTAAAGTAAAATGAAGAAATCACATCCTGATGCCTTCTTGCCTTCCTTCTGATTGTTCAGTTATTCAGCAAATATTTATTGAATTCGTTTTATGGGCAGGTTCTGTGTATGCAGTGGGCAACCAACTCTGGCCTTATGGAATTAATGTGACTCATAAGACTATGAACAACAAGGAGCAGCAGGTGCTGGTAGATTTATATTTCATTTTTATTTCAATTGGTTGCTCATTAGCCCACCTTTTTACTTCATTGTGTTAAAAAGGAAAATGAGCTTTCAAATTCACTTTGTTTCAGTAGTAGGTCAAGAAAAAGGGGATTTGGAGGAAGAAGACAGGAGAGGGAGAAAGTAGTAATGACAGTGAAATGAAAAACACATTTTGACTCTAATGTCATATATTCTCTAGTCCCATCCCATCGCACTCTTAAAATTCCCATCCTTCTGTACAGCTCGTGGACTTCTTGAAGTCTTACCTGGATATAATTTGTTTCCCCCTTTAAATTTCCAAAGTTCTATTATTTCTCTTTTGGTACTCACGTTTCCTCACCTACCTTCTGTTAAGTGTACTTGTTTAATGGCCTTCAATAATTCCATGAGAAAAGAAGCTGCCTCTGACTTATGCTAATGTCTTCTACATATTACAAGATTAATAAATGTTGACTAGATTAAAACTGGAGCCTTAAAAGTTATAATTGGTCTGCCTACAAACCAAATGTTATACACACAAATTAAACTGGCTTGTTTACCACCTACTGTCCTCACAAAGCTTGGAATATAATATGTATTCAATTAAAAACTGTGTACGTATGTATATATATATATATATATAATACATACACATATATCCACATATCATATAATCATATATTTTTATAATTGTATATATATATTTCATATAATGAAATGTTCCAGTCTATATTCTATCATAGTTGCTAAAGGATCACTTTAAATTTTAAAAGTTACTAACTGAATGGTATCAAACTGACTCTATTTGAATGGAATCAAATCCTTTCCCAGGTTACCAAGCTTTCTTTCATCTTCAGTTCAAAAACTTTTAGAAGGAAAATTTTTTAATTATGGCAAAAAAAATTCTTTGGTTGTCTGGAGTCCAGGAGAAAGCCCCCCAAAATAGCTTAGGCATACAAAAGAGTATCTGTGTTTAAAAGATCAAATCAAAAGTCAGAAAGGTAAAAGTGAGATTTGCACAATTTTGTTCATTTAGCAAACTGAACAATATTAGAAAACTGCCACACTATTCAGAAGATGAACATAACGCAATAGTTACTTTTTGAAGACATCTCTAGGGAAGGCTTCTTTGCAAATTTTTATCCCAAATAATGCTTAGGAATGGAGTTTAACAAAAACTTAAAGGAAAGAGGCATGTCACAGAGGCTTGATTCACCTCTATAGAGAGGCAGGGTAAAGAGTTAGTCAAGCAACGGTTGTGGTAAGGATTTTTAATTTTCATTAAAAGATTATTACAAATAACATCGTAGTTCAGGGCTTAGGTAATAAATTAAGGAGTTTATTTCACGCAGAGAAGGAATGATGAAAACTTCCAAGAGTTTGAGGTGACATTGATAACATTTTCTGAATGTTTTGAGAGGGAAAATAAACCCAGGTATGATTTTTCAGGACTTGGTTTTTAGGTAAGCTATAAGATTTTTCTCTCTCATTTCACTCAATCCAGATTTCCTTATTCAAGAGCAGTATAACAACCCATTTCTAAATGTAGGATCTTTAGTTTTCTCTGTGTCACTTGAGTTTCTTCTGTATTAATCAGGTCCTCCAATAGCAGATAAAAATAAAATGGTGGTAAACAACCTTTCCATGTTGGTAGGGTATGCCACAATGAAATATAATTTTCTATAGTAATTTAGGTAACATATGGGAATTAAAAAGTATGTTTTTATCAGCTTCCTCATGTTTATATTGCTTAGATATCTTGTACATATTCTCAGTACATATGCGTTGAATTGAATTGGTTTCCATTTAAATTTTAAACAAGTCTGTAAATTAATTACCCTTTCTTATTTTTTATAATCAGATATTTCACATATATTTTTTGTTGTGGATGTGAAATATTAAGATATGGCAATGGGATTAAATTTTGTATTCCTCCATGTTTATCTTCTCCCATGCATATCAAATTTTCTCAATTTACCTTTTATTTTGTATCCTATAAAATTGTAATAGCTATGACATCATGAGAATTTTGAGATAATAAAGATCTTGAGACTATGTATCATAAAATAAGAAAATATGCAGGCATGCTTAAACTCTAGTCTTTGGAGTTTCGACTTTTATTATGGTATTTTATGAAGACAACACAGTGTAACCTTTTGAAAACACTAGTGTAATAAACTACATTGACATTCAACAGTAGACAATAAAGGTAGCTGCATTAATATTCTAGTATAGTGACAAATGCCTATTAAATTCATTATCATTATTCGCTATGTTTTTGCACATTCAATTAAAGTGGATATTTCATTACATGTAATGAGAATGACGTAAAAGTAATCCAAGATTAAATAAACCAGGCAAAAATAAACTTTCTCTAGTAATCCAATACTTTCTGTTTATCAGCTTTGTGGAACCTTAAAATTCTATCTGAATAGACTAGAAAACTATCACTCAAAGAGACTAAGTGACTTAACCAAGTTATCAAAGCTGAGTAAATTAAGAACTGGGGGAAAAAAAATAATGAATTGGTTGTGGTAGTTAGATTCAGTTGTCAACTTGGCCAGGTGAACATGCCTAGTTCTGTTGCTGTGGACATGAGCCAATGGTAGGTGAACCTCATCTGTTGCTCATTACATCTGCAGTCGTCTAGGAGGCGTGCCTGCTGCAATGAATGATGTTTGATTTAATTGGCTGGTGCTTAAATGAGAGAGTTCAAGGTAGCCAGCCCAAGCAGCTCAGCATACCTCATCTTGGCACTGGCAGCTCAGACCAGGCCTTTGGAGATGCAGAAAGAAATCACTCTGGGGAAAGTCGTTGGAACCCAGAAGCCTGGAGAGAAGGCCAGCAGAGATCACCTTGTGCCTTCCCACATAAGAAAGAATCTCAGTTGAAATTAGCTGCCTTTCTTCTGAAGATCTAGTGAAATAAATCCCCTTATATTAAAAGCCAATCTGTCTTTGGTGTGTTGCATTCCGGCAGCTAGCAAACTAGAACATTGGTATTAACATAATGAAGGGAAACTATTATGATGCACAGTTGACTAAATTTCTTTTTTTTTTTTTTTTATACATGGGCAGGCACCGGGAATCGAACCCGGGTCCTCTGGCATGGCAGGCAAGCGTTCTTGCCGCTGAGCCACCGTGGCCCGCCCTAAATTTCTTTTTTTATTGTAATACCTAGAATAAGGAATTTTGCCAAAATGAAAAAAGCTAATTTTAAAGTCCAAGACATTATGCTTCTCAACAATATTTTGTAATATTCAAGAGAAATTAAACAAAAAAAGTATAATAGGAGAAAAACATGTCCTTTAAAATTCTATTACTTCAGTTCCAGGAAGATGGCAGAATAGGATAGGTCGAATTCACCACTGCTAGAGAAGGGATGGGAAGGTGACTGAGAAGGTGAGTCCAGGGTGTAAGTGACCTGGGAGGGTCTTCTACACCACATAGAGAGGCCCTGATTGCAAAAGCTGAATAATTGAGATGCAGAGAACCAGAGATTGTCCAGCTAGTGCAAACAGCCTAAAACTCCTTTTCAAACTGAAGCCTGGAGCCCTCAGGAGTGCATGGATGGAGGTACAGGGACTAGGGAGTAAGCCAAGCTGCGTTCCTTGAATGCTACCCTCACATGTGCTGCACACAACCCGTGACTCACCCCACACCCCACACACCTGAACCCATCACTCGCCCCATACCACCCTCCAAGTGCCCAACCCCCCCACCCTGTACATCCACTCCCCACATCCCTGCTCCATGCACAGACACAGGCCTGCCCCAGCCTGCCCCACCTCTCTCACACAGGCACAGTCCCGCCCTACCCCTCCCAAGACGCAAGCAGCTGTGCCCAGACCCTCGACCCCATCTCTGCCTCCCTGCTGGAAGTCACCTGCATATCCAGGCTGAGGGCGATCACCTTCTTGCCCTGGCCACCCCCACCCCCAGTCCATGTGGTCACACAAACCACGCCCCCATCCCCCCAGCTCTGGGCAAGAACTGATCTGCACATCTGGGCCTCAAGCACTGACCTGCACATCCTGGGCACAAGTGCCCCCAGCCCACACACAGCAGGTGAAAACCCACCCCACTGCCCCTTAGCTCTATGCACCCATACACCTGCGCATGTGTAGAGCCACATTCTTCCTGCCAGGTACTCATGCATCCAACATTACCCCTGACCAAACTCCTGCAATCCCTGTGGTCTGTGTCCCACCCCTACATACTTGCACATCAACATCCTGGTGCCCCTGGTACACCCTGGCCCTGCTCAAGGACACACCCGCACCCTGCCTTCCTCCGTGCCCATACCCCACAATCCCATGACCCCTATGCTCCATGCACCCACCACATCCTGCCTGCACACCAGCCCAAGTGCATCCACACAGCACCCCCATCCTCCTCCCACCATGCCCTACCTCTGCATCCCTTATACCACACCCTGCTCCTGTGCTCCAAGGCCTGACTGAGCTGCACCCCCCCATCCCCCTGCACTGCAGCTGCATAACTCCACTCCCTGCACCCCACACTCACAGGCACCAGCATAGCCTCCCTGACCTGTGCGTATAAGTGTACCACAACCCATCACTGCACTGTTGTGTCCTGCATCCTGCTCCACCACCGTACCGCAAATACAGAGCTGTAGCCACTGAAGGAAATCAACTTCCGAAGTAACCTATCAAGATGTTTACAAGTCTTAAACATGTAAACAGAAGATCATTAAGCATAAGAAGATGCAGACAGATGTAGCCCAGCCTAATGACCAAATTAAAACACCGGAGGAGACACAGACTTTGAAACAATTAGTCGAAGATGTTCATATAACTTGACTAAATAAAATCAATGGGATGAATAATAACAAAGGAGATTAAGAAGACACTAGAAGAGCATAAAGAGGAATCTGAAAGAATAGAAAAACAGCAGATATCACAGAGATTAAAGATGCTGTAGACCAAATCAAAAATATAAAAGAAACACACAACAGCAGACCTAAAGAGGAAGAAGAAATAATATGTGAACTAGAGGACAGGACAACAGATTTTGAACACACAAAAAAGCAAATGGTAAAAAAGATGGAAAAAAATTGAATTGGATCTCAGGGAAATGATAGACAAAATAAAGCACACAAATATAAGAATCATCAGTGTCCCAGAGGAGAAGAGAAAAGTAAAGGGCTAGGAAGATAAGTTGAGGATATAATGGAGGAAAGCTTCTCCAACACTTATAAAAGACATAAATATGGTAATCAAAGACGTCCAATGAACTCCAAATAGAATAAATGCAAATAGGCCTTCCCCAAGACACATACTAATCAGCGTGTGAAATGTTGAAGAGAAGCAGAAAATCCTGAAAGCAACAAGAGAAAAATAGTCTAGTATATACAAGGGAAACCACATAAGACTGAGTTTGGACTACTCAACCAGCACAATGGCAGTGAGAAGACAGTTTTATGATAAATTTAAGATCTTGAAAGAAAAAGACTTCCAGCCAAGAATTCTGCACACAGCCAAATTGTCCTTCAAAACTGAGGGGGAGATTAAAATTTTCACAGACAAATGCTGAGAGAAATTGTCAACAAAACACCAGCCCTACAAGAAATACTAAAAGGAGTTCTGACAGCTGAAAAAAAAAAAAGACATGACAGTGAGATCTGGAGGAGGGAACAGAACTGAAGAGTACCAGTAAGGGTAACTTGAAGGACAAAAAAAGAAAGAGGGAAAAGAAGATGTAGATCCGACAAATATGGGTAAGATGGTCGATTCAATAAATGTCTTTACAGTAATAACTTTGGATGTTAACGGACTCTACTTACCAATTAAAAGATACAGAATGGCAAAATGGATGAAGAAATATAACCCAGCTATATACTGCATATTAGAGACATCTTAGACACAAGGATACTAATCGAATGAAAGTGAAAAGGTAGAAAAAGATGTTCCATGCAAGCTATAACCAAAAGAAAGCAGGAATAGCTATACCAATATCAGACAAAACAGACTTTAAATGTAAAGACATTATAAAAGACAAAGAAGGACACTACACATTAATAAAAGAATCAACTAGTCAAGAAGAAATAACCATCATAAATATTTATGCTGCCAATCAAGGAGCTCCAAGGTACATGAGACAAACATTGGCAAAACGAAGGGAGCATTAGACATTTCAACAATAATAGGAAACTTCAATACACTACTCTCCTCTATAGATAGAACAACTAGACAGAGAATCAAAAAGGAAATAGAAAATTAAACAACGTGATAAATGAATTACACCTAATAGATGTATTTAGGGTGTTACACCCCAAAACACCAGGATATGCATTCTTCTCTAGTGCTCATGGAACATTCTCCAGAATAGGTCATATGCTGGCACATAAAACAGGTCTTCATAAATTTAAAAACATTGAAATTATTCAAAGCACTTTCTCTCATCACAATGGAATGAAGCTGGAAATAAAAAAATGGCCAAAGAACAAGAACTTTTACAAATATATGGAGATTAAATAACACACTCTTAAACAGCTCATGGGTCAAAGAAGAGAATGCTAGAGAAAATAGATAGCTATCTAGAGATGAATGTAAATGAGAATACAATATATCAGAAGTTATGGGATGTGGCAACTGCTGTGCTGAGTGAAAAATTTACAGCCCTAAATGCTTATACTAAAAAAGAAGAAAGGGCAAAAATTGAGGACTTAACTGCCCATCTGGAGGAATTTGAGAAAGAAGAGCAAACTAACCCCAAAGCAAGCAGAAGAAGGGAAATAACAAAGATTAAAGCAGAGTTAAATGAATGGGAGAACAATAGAAAGAATCAATAAATGAGGGGGATAGTTACCACAGACCCTGAAGAAATAAAAAAAAAAAATCATAGGAAGATACTATGAATGATATGCTAACAAACCAGACAACTTAGATTAAATGGACAAATTCCTGGAAACACATGGACAAACTACACTGACTCAAGAAGAAATGGAGGACCTCAGCAAACCAGTCACAAGGAAAGAGATTCAATCAGTCATCAGAAATCTTCCTTTACAGAAAAGTCCAGGGCCAGATGGCTTCACAGGGGAATTTTATCAAACATTCCAAGAAGAACTGACACCAATCCAGCTCAAACTTTTCCAGAAAATTGAGGTAAAAGGAATACTACCTAACCCATTTCATGAAACTAACATCACATTAATACCCAAACTGGGTAAAATTCACTATAAGAAAGGAAATCTATAGGTCAGTCTCCCTAATGAGCATAGATGCAAGAATTCTCAACAAAATACTAACAAATCAAATCCAACAACACATTAAAATAATTATACATCATGACCAAGTGGTGTTTCTACCAACAATGCAAGGATGGTTTAACACAAGAAAATCATTTAACGCATTAACATTTAAGCATATTAACAAATCAAGATGGAAATGTCACATGATCATCTTGATTGATGCTGAAAAAGCATTCAACAAAATTCAACATCCTTTTCTGATAAAAAACACATCAAAAGGTAGGAATCAAATATAATTTCCTCAATATGATAAAGGGCACATATGAAAAACCCATAGCCAGCATTGTACTCAATGGTGAGGGACTGAAAGCTTTTCCCCTAAAATCGGGAATGAGACAAGGATGCCCTCTGTCACCACTATTATTCAACATTGTACTAGAAGTTGTAGCTAGAGCAATCAGACAGGAAAAGGAAATCAAAGGCATACAAATTCAAAAAGAAGAAGTGAAACTTTCATTATTTTCAGATGACATGATACTAAACTTGGGAAATCCTGAGAAATCTACAACAAAGTTATTTGAGCTAATAAACAAATTCAGCAAGGTGGCAGGATATATAATTTATGTGCAAAAATCAGTAACGTTTCTATACATCTACACATGCAATGATCTAACTGAGGAGTCAAGTAAAGGAAAAAAATCCATTCAAAATAGTAACTAAAAGAATCAAGTATCTAGGAATGAACTTAACTGGGGATGTAAAGGACTTGTACACAGAACACTGCATAACTTTGCTAAAAGAAATCAAAGATCTTAATAGGTGAAAAGACATTCCCTGCCTACGGATAGGAAAGTTAAATGTGGTTAAGATGTCAATCTATCCAAACTGATCTACAGATTCAACACAGTACTAATCAGATTTTCACCAAACTACTTTGAAAACTTGGAAAAGCTACTTACCAAATTGATCTGGAAGGGAAAGAGACCCTGAATAGCTAAAAGCATCCTAACAAAAAGGAACAAAGTGGGAGGATTAACACTTTCTGATTTTAAAACTTATTATAAAGCCACATTGGTCAAGACAGCATAGTACAGCACAAAGAAGTATTGACCAATGGAATCAAATTGAGAGCACAGAAATAGACTACCAAATCTATGATCAATTGATCTTCAACAAGGCCCCCAAATCCACTGAACTGGGACAAAATAGTCCTTTCAATAAATGGGCATGGAAGAACTAATATCAATAGGTAAAAGCATGAAAGAGGACCCTTACCTTACATCCTATACAAAAATTAACTCAAAGTGGACCAAAGACCTAAATATAAGAACCAGTAGCATAAAGACCCTAGAAGAAAATGTAGGGAAACATCTTTAAGACCTAGTAATAGGAGGTAGCTTTCTAAACTTTACACCCAAAGTACAAGCAACCAAAGAAAAAATAGATAAATGGGAACTTCTCAAAATCAAATGCTTTTGCGTCTCAATAGCCCTTGTCAAAATGGTGAAGAGGCAGCCAACTCAATGGGAGAAAATATTTGGAAATCACACATTGGATAAAGCTTTGATATCCTGTATACATAAAGAAATCATACAACTCAACAACAAAAGAACAAAAAACCCAATTATAAAATGGGCTAAAGAAATGAATAGGCATTTTTCTGAAGAGCAAATACAGCTGGCTGAAAAGGACATGAAGAGATGTTCATTTTCATTAGCTATAAGGGAAATGCAGATCAAGAACTACAATGAGAAATCACCTCACACCTATAAGAATGGTGGCTATTAAACAACAGGAAACCACAAATGTTGGAGTGGATGTAGAGAAATTGGGATACTTATACACTGCTGGTGGGAATGTATAATTGTACAGCCGCTATGGAAGACAGTTTGGCAGTTCCTTTGGAAACTAAATATTGAGTTGCTCTATGACCCAGCAATACCACTACTTGATATCTACCCAGAAAAGCTTAAAGGAGTAACACAAATAGATATTTTGCACACCAATGTTCATAACAGCATTATTCACAATTGCCAAAAGATGGAAAACAATTCAGTGCCCATCAACAGAAGGGTGTATTGACAAAAAATGGTATATACATATGATGGAACATTATGCAGCAGAAAAACAAAATTACATCCTGAAGCACATGACGAGATGGAATAGCCTTGAGGACATAATACTGAGTAAAATAAGCCAGACACAAAAGGATATACTGTATGATTCCACCTTCATGACCATGGTAAAGGTAAAATCAGAGGCTTATAATACAGAATATAGGGGACCTAGAGATACACAGAAGCTAGAGATGGGTGAACGGTTAGCTAATGAGGTTGAACCTAAATGTAAGGGAACAGGTAGAAGTGAAGGTGGTTCACTAGTGGGTCTATAAGTAATATTACCTTATTGAAGGTCAACATGATTGAAAGGGGTTGTATAGACCCACGCGTCCCATTGATTAACACTACAAAATAAATAAATTCTTGTGTGAACGACTGCAAAGGTATGAATCCTGTACAAAGAGTGTATAAATTCAGGGTATAGGAGGAAAACTCTATTGCATGCCGTGGGCTATGTTTAACAAGAAAACATCAATAGTACCACCACAATACCAGGAGTAAATACTGTGGGGAGGGACAAGAGCTAAGGGTGGTTTGGATTTTCTATTCGGTGAGGGCGTATTTATTAGTTATCTTTCTCTTGGGAGCAATAGAATTATCTAAAATGGAGAGTGGATGGACTGTTGACTTTGGACATTATACATGATGCCCGATGAACAGAGGTGGCTGAAGGATGCATTGAGAAGCAGATTGGCGAAAAATGGTGCTTACATATGATCGAATATTGTGCTGCTACCGAAAGGAACGAAGTTGTGAGGCATGCAATGATGTGAATGAACCTGTGGGACATTTGATGAGGCAAAAATAAGCCAGAAACAAAAGAGCATACATTGTATGGTCTCATATAGAAAATACTTATAAGAAAACTGGGGCCTAGATTGTAAGTTCTTTCAGCAGTCACACTTAGTCCGTAGTGGTAATTGCTATTTTGGATTTTGAGAAGCTGTTTTATGCATGTATAACCTGGTATTTCGACATGAGAATGAAACTGATCAGGTTGAGATTAAGGTAATTCAGAATATGGACAAGGAAAACATTGTCTGTATTTTAGAAACTCATCTACTCTTTAAGACCAAAGGAAGAAAATTTATTTTGTCCAGAATCTAAATTTTGAGTTAGATTACCACATAATCTAACTCAAACTGTCTGAATAGATCATTTAAACAATCTAAACACAGGGAGCCCAAAATAAGAATGAGAGCTTTTTATCCTGTAGAGCTTAATGTAATACCTGGATACATCCAGAATATGTTCAGCAGATAATCAAAAAGTATTGGCAAAGTCCCTTGAGAGATGGGAGAAAAGTTATGGAACTATTGAACTTCACCACTGGGGAAACCCCTGATACTCTCTCAAACATTAGGGACACCCTAAATTAATAGGCCCTGCTCTTAATCTTGAGGCTTGCTCTTGTGATGCTTATTTTAGTAGTGGGGAAGCTTAGCCTACCTATAGGTATGCCTAAGAGTCACCTCCGGAGGACAGCTTTTGTTGCTCAGATATGGCCTCTATCTAAGCCCAAACCTGCAAGTGAAATCATTGCCTTCCCCACTATGTGGGACATGACATCCAGGGGTGAAAGTCTCCCTGGCAGCATGGGAGATGACTCCCAGGGATGAACCTGGCCCTGGCACCATGGGATAAACAATGTCATCCTGATCAAAAGGAGGGAAAGAAATGTAACAAATAAGTTATCAGTGGCTGACAGAGTTCAAATAGAGTTGTGAGTCTACTCTGGAGGTCACTCTTATGCAAGCTTCAGTTAGACATTATTACCTATCATAGCTTGCCAGCCCCCAGCCAAAACCATTCCTGCCAATCCTAAAGAACACTTAGGGCATTATGTAAGATTCTGCAAAGGTCCCATGCACTAGGGTAACTGTCCAGAAACCTACAACCTCCATATGGGTCCCTGGACCAGAGAGGTCCTGAAATGCAGAGGGGCCAGCCTCTCCAGAACATCAAACAGTTTTATCCCCTATCCCATATTATCAAGAGCCCCTTTCAACATGAAAAAGTTAGAATAGGCATAGCCCCAAATACCTCTAAAGTATGGGAGAATGATTAAAGTTGCTGGTGGAGTTATATAGAGAAGGTAGAGTTTAACAGATGAGTATGAGTGCTGAATCATTATTTTGATATTTCTTTTAGTCTCCAGTATCTTAGAGCAGCTAGAAGTAAAAACCTAAAATTGTGAAACTGTAACCCATACCAATCTCTGAAATCTGTTCTACAACTAATTGTTGCGATGTGCTTTGAACTTTATTGTTTTTTTTGTGTGTGTGTATATATATATTACAAAATAGAAAAAGTCAGTTGTGATGATAAATTCACAGCTATATGATGAAAAAATTAATGTAACCATGCACTGCATTAAAGAATAAAGAATTTAAAATCTTAGAAAAAAAGTCAATTACTTCCGTTTGAGCTGGTGGGTTTAGGAAAAGGCAGAATTCCTTGGAAAACAAAACTGCACTTCTGTTTAGAAAAGACACCTCAGTATACTGGTATGGTTATAAAGGTGACCAAACATTTTAGGAAGAAAAAGTTTGAACAATAACCAAAAAAAGTTACTTTTCAATGCACAATAAAATATGCAAACACATTTGCCTATATGAAATTAGTTCTTTGCTTCTGTCTTACTACAAAATCTTGACTTTATTCAGGTTATCTACCTCCACGCAAGGGTGGGAATATCTCTAGTTCAAGAGTAAATCTTGACTCATCTAAATCAGTGATGGATTAGGGGTTGAGCTGCCTATTGAATGTGAGGGAGTTCTCTTAGAGGCTTGTGGGGAAAGTTTATTTTTCTCTTAAAAAGAGGAAATGGGATGAGATCATTTATCAGCGCATCTGGACGTTGTGGTGTTTACGTGTGATGCCTGGAACTGCTGCAGACATTCTGTGAGGAGTGGTACTCTAAGAAAAGAGCAACACCCAGAGAATTGCTGAGCACAAAACCAGAAAGAACCAGGGCACTTGCTGGCAGTATTGAACCTTTGAACTGAACACTTCTGAATCCTCAAGTGTTGGAATAGACAAGCACTTTGGAACTCTGAGAGCTGTAGAGCTATGGAGAAGCATCCTGCAAAATAGTTAGGGAGGGAGAGCGTGAGCAAGAAGGTAGCAAATAGCCTCCTAAGGAGGCTATCCATTGATAACTTCCGTATAGCATGATGGCTGGGGATGTTCTATGCTGACCTGTGCTCTAAACTATGACCCCAAATCTTCAGTACAACTCAACAAATCTATTATAACCTTATGTTATTGATGCTCTGAGAAATAAAGGAAAGAAAATAGGACTTAGTATGAGGTAATGTGTGATAAAGGACGGTAGCCATAGATACCAAGTTAAGTATCAGTCCATCTGTAAATCACCTGATCGTGAAGAGAAATATACACTGCCAGACAAATTTTTCAAGAAATTGGAAAGGTAGATCTAGGGACTTTTTTACTTACTGTACAACAAAATTAACATAAATATTAAAAGAAACTTTATTAGTAAGATCAAAACTATAAAACATCTTTAAAAATACAGATTTATTACTTCAATGCCAAATTAGATAAAAGTAAAATTGTGATATATATAAACCTGTATATTTATATAGATTACCTATAGTACCTGTCACTGAGATATACTACAGATATATATTAATACAACTTATTTAAATTCAAATCAAGAAATGGTAGTTACTATGCAAAGACCTATGTTAGGTGGTGCGGGTAATGTAAGCTGGAAAGGGCATGGTTCCTATGATTCAGTAACTCACAGACAGTGAGAAAGGCAGACACATGACAATGTGCAGTAATGTGTGTAATAAGTAAAATAGCAAAAAGAACAATGAGTATAGGGGAAGGGGGGGCAGTGTGATGGTGGCTCAGTGGCAGAATTCTCGCTGCCATACCGGAGACCAGGCTTCGATTCCCAGTGCCTGCTCATGCAAAAAACAAACAAATAAATAAATAAAATAAAAGAGTATAGGAGAAGGGATGACTAACTGTAAATGAATGTTTTGGAAAGGCCTCTTTAAGCAGAACTGTAAAAGCTAGCAAAGACATTAGCAAACGGAGATGAAGCAATGGAGCTACCAAGTAAATGACAAAACATAAACTTACTTTT
>PVIY010011294.1:0-65887 GCA_004026745.1 Myrmecophaga tridactyla | reverse complement strand
TGCATCCATGAAGTATTACTCAATTTAGGAGCAAGACACTCAGGATTCAGCTGAAGGTTTCAGGTGCTTCCCCCAGCTCTGTGAAAAGGAAGTTCCAGGAAGGGAGGCTGTGCTCACAGGACAGGGGAAGGCTATCTTTGTCCCCTGCTGTATCTTTTTCCCTATGTGGTTGCAAACTGAGTTTTCTGCCACATTTTTTTTTAACTTTTTTTATTGTATAGTATGAAATATATACAATGAAATAAAAAAGCATAGTTTTCAAAGCATTTTTCAAAAAGTGGTTACAGGATAGATCCCAGAGTTTGTCATGTGCTACCATACAATCCTCTCATATTTTTCCTTCTAGCTGCTCCAAAATATAACAGGCTAGAGGGCTTAAATACTTTTTTATCATCACAATCGACTTTCTTTTCCTTCTTTTTTTGTGAACAATAACATATATAGAGAAAAGCTCTAAATTTCAAAGCACAGCACCACAGTTAGTTGTAGGACATATTTCAGACTTTGACATGGGTTACAATTCCACAGTTTTAGGTTTTTACTTCTAGCTGCTCTAAAATACTGGAGACTAAAAGAGATATCAATTTAATGATTCAGCATTCAAATTCATTTGTTAAGTCCTATCTTCTCTGTATAACTCCACCATCCCCTTTGATCTTTCCATCCCTCTCATTGGGGTTGTTTGGTCTGCCACATTTTTGCTTTCTATCATAATATATTTTGTTAGCACTGGTTCCTTAGAAAACTATAATGCTGATAATATCATTGTCTAACAAGATCTAAGCAAATATCATACATTTAGCTCCCCATTTATTCCCTCAAAACCTTGAAACATTTCCACCTTTCCTACTGCTTTGGAGCAATTTAAATACTAGGCATCATCTGTTCCTTGAAGGCTGCACAGGCCACCTCACCTGACACCCTTGCAGGGAGCAGATCTCCAACAACATGTTCAATTCCCTCTAAAACTCTTGACCGATTTAAGTATCCAATCTCTCAAAAACACTTTTGGTAATTTATTTACTTATATTCTTTATATTTTCAAATTTATGAATATTCAATTTTAGATGATAGTCATTTTTTCATGTAGGATTTATGGTTGTACTACTTTCTCAGTCCTGAAGTGTGGGTTTTTGTTGTTTTTGTTTTGTATTTGGTATTTATTCTTTATTTTTATCTTGGCCAGACATGTCTATTTATTGTTTTGTTTTCTAATCACTGCAGATCTTGATTTATTTGTCATCTTTTCTTTCACTTTGTTCAACAATTTCTGCTTTCCCCCAATTTATGACTGTGTCATGATTTATAATACCACTCAGAAAGTCACTCTAGTTACATTTATGTAAATTTTACTAGTTTTTTGCATGCTATGAGCTATGTTCAAAAGGAAACCATCAGCACTACCACAGTAACAGCAGTGGTAAATAATGGGGGGAGGGAAAAGGGTTAAGAGGAACTTTGGATCTCTTATTTGGCAAGGGTATGTTTACTGTTTTTTTTTTCTCTTGGGAACAATAAAAGTACCTAAAATTGAGGATGTTGATGGACTGTGGACTTTGGGCCCTCTACATGATGCCCAGCGAATGCAGATGGCTGAAGGATGCACTGACGGAGAAGTAGATTGTCAAACAATAGTGTATACTTATGAACAGAGGTTGTGCTGCTATAAAAAGGAACAAAGTCGTGAGGCATGCAATGATGTGAATGAGCATGTGGGACATTTGGTGAGACAAAATAGCCAGAAACAACAGAAGAAGAATGGTATGGTCACCTTTAGAAAATGCTTATAAGAAAACAGGGGCCTAGATTTTAGCTTTTTAGTCACATTAAGTCCGGAGTGGTGATTATTATTTCTGGATTTTGAGAGGCTGTTTTAAATATATAACCTGATATTTAGAGATAAGAATGAAGCCAAACAGGTTGGGGTTAAAGTAATTCAGACATAGGGAAAGGAAGACAGTGTCTGTATTTTAGAACCACACATACTCTTTGAGACCAGTGGAAGAAAGGTTTATTTGATCGGGAACTGAAATTTTCTGTAGTGCATAATCTAATTCAACCTATTTGTATAGCTCATTTGGACAACTGAAACACAGGGAGCCCAGAATAAAAAAGAGGTCCTTTAATCCTATATAGATTATTGTAATGCCTGGATACATCCTAGAGTATATTAAGCAGATAATCAAAAAGTATTGGCCAAGTCCCCTGAGGGATGGGGGAAAAATATGAAAGTATTAAACCTTACCATCAAGGAATCCCCGATACTGTGTCAAACTTTAGGGACACCCAAATCAATAGGCCATGCCCTCGATCATGAGGCTTACTCTTGCGAAGCTTATGTAGGTAGCAGAGTAGCTTAGACTACCTATAGGCATGCCTAAGAGTTACTTCTGGTAGACCTCTGTTGTTGCTCAGATGTGGCCTCAGTCTCTCTAAGCCCAACTCGGCAAGTGAAATCATTGCCCTCCTCCCTACATGGGACATGACATCCAGGGGTGAACATCTTCCTGATGATGTGGGAGATGACTCCCAGGGGTGAATCCAGACTTGGGAACATGGGATCAACAATTCCATCCTGAAAAGAAGTGTAATTAATAAAGTATCAGTGGCAGAGAGAGTTCAAATAGAGTCAAGAGGCTACCCTGGAGGTTGCTCTTAGGCAAGCTTCAGTTAGACCTTGCTACCTATCATAATCCAACAACTCCCAACTAGGACCATTCCAGCCAATCCTTAAGAACACCTAGGGCAATATATAAGATTCCACAAGGGTTCCATGCACTAGAGTGACTTTCCAGAAACCTACAACCTCCAGATGGGTCCCTGGTCCAGATAAGTCCTGAAACCTAGCCTAGCCTCTCCAGAACATCAGATAGTTCCATATCCCTGCCCCATATTAGTGACAGACCCTTCCAATACGAAAAATTTAGAACTGCCATAGCCCAAACACCCCTAAAGAGAGGGATGGAAAGATCAAAGGTGACAGTGGAGTTATACAGAGAAGACAGGATTTAACAAATGAATATGAATGCTGAATCAACAAATTGATATCTCTTTTAGTCTCCAGTATTTTAGAGCAGCTAGAAGTAAAAACCTAAAGTTGTGAAATTGTAACCCATGTCAAACTCTGAAATATGTTCTACAACTAATTGTGATGCTGTGGTTTGAAATTTATAGCTTTTTTGGATATATGTTATTTTTCACAAAAATAGAAGGGAGAAAAGTCAATTGTGATGATAAAAAAATAATTAAGCCCTCTAGCCTCCTATATTTTGGAGCAGCTAGAAGGAAAAATATGAGAGGATCGTATGGTAGCCCATGACAAACTCTGGGATTTGTCCTGTAACTACTTGTTGAAGAGAGCTTTGAAAACCATTGCTTTTTTATTTCTTTGCTTTGTATATATGTTATACTATACAATTAAAAAAGTTAAAAAAATTTAGAAAAAATCAAAAAATATTTTATGACGTGAAAATTACACACATTTAAATTTCAGTGTCTATAAATATTTACTCATTAAAAAAAAAAGTATGGCAAAGTCCATTGAGGGATGGGAGAAAAAATATGGAACTATTAAACTTTACCACCAGGGAAGCCCTTGATACTTTGTCAAACATTAGGAACTCCGAAATCAATAGGCCAGGCCCTTGATCCTGAAGCTTGCTCTTGTGAAGCTTATGTAAGTAGTGAAGAAGCTTAGCCTACCTATAGTATGCCTAAAAGTTACTTCTGGAGGACCTCTTCTGTTGCTCAGATATGGCCTCTCCCTCTCTCTAAGCCCAACTCTGCAAGTGAAATCATTGCCCTTCCCTCTACATGGGACAAGACATCCAGGGGTGAAAGTCTCCCTGGCGGCATGAGAGATGACTCTCAGGGATGAGTCCAGCCCTGGCACTGTGGGCCCAACAATGCCATCCTGACCAAAAGGGGGAAAAGAAGTGGAACAAATAAGCTATCAGTGGCTGAGAGAGTTCAATTAGAGTTGAGAGGCTTCTCTGGAGGTCGCTTTTATGCAAACTTCAGTTAGACGTTGCTACTTATCATAACTTGCCATACACCAACCAAAACCATTCCAGCCAATCCTAAAGAACACCTAGGGCATTATATAAGATTCTACAAAGGTTCCATGCACTAGGGTAACTTTGCAGAAACCTACAACCTCCAGATAGGTCCCTGGACCAGATAAGTCCTGAAATGCCAAGGGGCCAGCCTCTCCAGAACATCAACTAGTTCCATCCCCCATCACATATTATTAGCAGCTCCTTCCAACATGAAAAATTTAGAATGAGCATGGCCCAGATACCCCTAAAAAATGGGAGAAAGATCAAAGGTGCTGGTGGAATTATACAGAGAAGGTAGGGTTTAACAAATGAGTATGATTGATGAATCATCATATTGATATTTCTTTTAGTCTCCAGTATCTTAAGAGCAGCTAGAAGTAAAAACCTAAAATGGTGGAATTGTAACCCATACCAAACCCTGAAATTTGTTTTACAAATAATTGTTGTGATGTGCTTTGAAATTTATTATGTTTTAGTATAGTGTTATTTTTCTTAAGAAAGAAAAAATATATTTCTTCTAGCCTCCAGTGTTTTGGAGCAGCTAGAAGGAAAAATCTGAAATAGTGGAATGGTAACCCATAACAAAGTCTGAAACCTGTTCTGTATCTGCTTATTGAAGTGTACTTTGAAGTTTTTTCCTTTTCTTTGTAAATATGTTACATTTAACAATAGAAAAATTAAAAATAAATAAATAGGTTATGCCTAAAATTTCAAGTAGAGATAGAATGAAACAGACAGCTAATAAGATTTAGATGGGTGCACGAAATTTGCCAATTAAGAGTTTACTAATGATTTTAGCAAGAGCAAATTCAGTGCTGTGCTGGCGACCAAAGCCAGAATGAAAGGACTGCAATTGTAATAAATGTTTCAGGGAAGAACAGAGCGCTGTGAGGACAGAGAGCCCAGTCAGGGAGGTCAGGGAGGGCTTCCTGGAGGATAAAACATGTAAGTTAAGAGAGGAAAGGAAATTTGCAAGTTTGGTTTATTCCAGAGCAGGCACTGTGTTAGCTGCTTTTATACTACATAACATCATGGCTTAGCATGCATTACATTACATTTTATACTACATAACATCATGGCTTTAACATGCAGCTAAACCCTTCTGATGGCCTCCAAGTCCTCCAAGGCTGTCATCTGTGCCCTCCCTACCCCCACCTCCACCACAAACACACATTCCCTGCTGGGCCTTTACGCTGCTGGTTCCTCAGTGTGGGAGCCTCCCCACCCCCCCATATCCACAGAGAACCCCCTCTCCTCAGAGTGGTCTGCCCTCACCACACTTTGCAAAATCACCTCCTATCTACACTCCCTGCCTCCCTGACCCCCTATTCGACCTTTTCTTTTTTCCATAGCATTTATCAGTTTCTAACACACTAATTTCCTTATCATCACATATATTTGCTTCTGAGTATCTCCCACTCCCCACTACTAGAACTTCAGTTCTATGAGAGCAAGGATTTGAGACCCCAATCACTATAGGGTCTCAAAAGAAAGATTTAGTGAATGAATGAATTAATTAATTAATTAACAAATACGAACAAAGGTTTAGTTATGTGTTTAACACATTTTAGTTTTTAGACTTAGATTCACATTTGGGCTCAGTTACTCAGTGGCCGAGTGACCTTCTCTGAGCCTCAGTTTCCACATCTGTTGATGAAAGTACCAGACATCCTTACCTCTTAGGACTGTTGTTTAGATTAAATAAGATAATGTAAAGTACTTAGGATCATGCCTACGGGTGTGTCGTATATGCTCAGTAAATGTTAGATGCTATTACTACTATCATTATATATCATTATGATAATGTTTATTGTTTCATTTAATTTCACACCAATCCTAAGAGACAAATATCTTGTCTCTAAAGATAGGGAAAGTGAACATAAAGATGTTGACTTCCTCCCCATCGGAGAGAGCCAATCTCCCAGCTGGGCTATTGGCCACCTCTTCTGTGTGGCCTCAGCTCCCCCTGGCCTTTCCTGTGCCTGGAGTCCTCAGCCACTTGCTCACCTGAGGCCTCCTGGACTTGCAGGCTCCTTCCTCAACTTCCAGACTCATCCGAAGCACCCGGCTGCAGGGTTTTCCTGATGGCTGCCCAAGGGGCAGGCAGAAACAGCTCAGAAGTATGAGTATTAGCTCCCTCTCCAATTCCCCCTGAGGGATTTTCCTAAGACATTCTGTTTTGGGACAGTCTCTGCAGAGCTGGGTGACTTGGCCTGAGGGCCTTTGTAAAGCAAGATTTCAGACACACACTGCCTTGTTCCCATCCTTTTCCTGCTGGTTTTCCCTTACTCTCGTTGCCCTGAGATTCTACTTCCCAAAAAAGCCCACAGCACTAGAATCTTGCCTCAGGCTCTATTTTCTAGGGAACCTACAGTAAGAGATTGAGCTCACCTCTTCCATCTCTCTGGTTCCAAAGCCTGTGCTCTTTCCGTCAGTCATTTGACAAGTATTTATTGACCACCTACTATAGATTGGGGCCACCGCTCACTGCATCCCAGTGTAAGGGCGGGAGTGGAGGCAGGAAGCATGAGGGTGGAGACTGGTGGCTCCTTTTATCCCAGTGGGGTAGAAAGGAGGTGAGTTCTGTTCTCTTCCTCACGTGATGAGAGTGGAAATGGAACAGAGCCTGTGAGAAGTCATAAAGATTTGTAATGGCCACTGTCAGGGCACAGGAGAGAGGATGAGTGGCCCCAAGTTCTGACTGAAACGCTTACATTGAGTTTCAGGGCTCTCTTTATTTCCAAATGCCGTGTTTCTGGTTCTCTGGTCCAGTGTGATTTACCTCCAGATTAAGCATTTGAAGACACAGCTTTCCTTTTGTTTTTCCTCCAATATTTCTGCCATGTCCCCAGGAAAAAAAAAAAAAGCCTAATTCCCCATTTTGGCGTTCGAAGCTTTCTGAGTGAGGAGCCTATTTATCTGACATAAGTCTCCTGAAAAAGCCATGTGTTTTCCCTGCCAGATGCACAAATCCAGCCTTTAAAGGCACAGCTTGCTGAAGACAATCTACATCCTTAAGACCCTCCCCAGCCTTCCCTCCTCAGTCCCAGAACTTGCCTCCCAGAACCTCACACTCATTTGCTGGGGCCATCACTTTGACAACCATATCCTGCTTGGAGTTATAGTGCATCCATATTCTCTGCCTGTGTGTGCAAACTGTACCGCTGGGTAAATTTTAAGTTCCTGGAGGGCAAGGGCAGTAATTCCTAGTCCTTCTATTTTTTTCCTTCTTGAGCACCTTAGGAGGGTGCCACCCATGTCAGCGTGTTTAATAAATGTATGAACATGTATCAACACAATTATCCACAAATTTCAAGTCTCCCTTCCTTCCCACAAATGAACAAGCTTCTAAATTATTCTGATGACTAAATGCTATCAGAAAAATGGTTGAAGGTGTAGGTTGGGGGAAACGAGAAAACTCAGCGAAGCACAATAGTGCTCTTCAAAGTTTATGAAAAATGGATTTGCACCGGAAGTTCAAATTATTTTTTCTCTCTGTGCTTCAGTTTCCTCATCTGTACATGGAAGATGATGGTAACACCCACCTTTAGAACAGGGCCTGACACACAAAATATTACCTTTTGTAAGTAAAGTTTTAGTCAGGGTGTTTTAAAGACTTAAAAATAAAATGTAATCCTATTTTCGGGAACTACTTACTGTTCATCAATCATACAATTAATGAAAAAGTTGCTACTGTATTTGAATCAGATATCAGGCAAAGTTCTTATCATACAAGATCATATTCAATCTGCCAAAAAGCCTGTGTGATAGGAATTATCCGCATTTTATAAATACGAAACTGAGCTCAGAGAAGTTAAGTATTTTATCCAAAATCATACAGTTAATTACATCTGCCTCCAATGTCTTAAGTACCCTTAATTACCACACAACCCTGTGTGAAAACAGGAGGTGATTTCCTCTATACATAAATGCAGATCCAAAGGTCAACACAACAATTAAAAAATCTCAAAACCCTTTTACCATATTGGAGAATATCAAAACTAATATTCTGCTGATAAAACAATTATAACTGAGTGGCTGGGGAAGTGGAAAGTAGAATAAAAATTCACACTTTGCTTGTAATACAGCGTTTGTTGTGTTTAAACACAGCAGAGCAACTGTCAACAGCAGTTTTTTTTTAAAAAAAACTGTACATGGAACATAATAGAAAAACAGTTCATTAACTTACAGAGAATCTCACCCAGAAAAATACCCCTGAAAATTCAGCAAAATGAATTCATAGCAGTAAATATAAAACAAAAATGTTATAGTATTTCTGCTCTGATAATCAGGCACCCTACGTGAAATGTAGAAAACTCCAGTTCCTGTTTTTAAATTTTTCAGTTACAGGAACTCACAAGAACAATATTAATAGCTTTTTCACTTGCAAAGTGTTTTTAGCAATAAGGTATTGTCCTCCTTTCTTCTACTACTCTGTATGAAGTGCAACCTAAAATTAAAGACTTCACAATAAGAGCTTCCTAGACACTGATTTGGGGTTCTTACTTAGATTTTGTTCCTCTTTATTGTTTTCCATGGCCTCATCAAATAAACCAAAAAATGTGCGTGACAATATCTGAAAAACATACAGTTATCTTTCTCTCTGAAGAATATGCAGCCTTTATATTATCCACTTGCTCAGTCATTCATCTAGTTTGGTCTAGCACAGAAATTAACTTCATTTTACAGCTCATCACACTCAGCATATGCTCCAACAAATGGATTCCTGTGTCCAGAGACCAGTAAAATCCCCGTCTCCCTTGGGGATTCAGCTACAGCATTTGTTTTAGGACATTAATGGATGTCCTAACCAGCCCATGTTTTCTAAAGCAATGACAACTCAAGGTCATACTCTTAAAATGAGGCACGTTCAATATAATGACTTAAAAAAATTGTACATATGCAGCACACAGACATTTCTGGTGATGTCAATCACACATATTACTTCTTTTTCCAATATGAAATTTAATGGGGATTTTTATTCTAAGAGGCATTTTAAAAATCAACAAATCAATTTCTAGTAAGAAGCCTTTTGCATGAGCTAGAGCAAATGTTTCAATCAGTGACCAATGTTTGCTCAAAGGTATAGCAGGGAAATGCAACCAGAGATGTGTATCAGATGACCAATGAAAAAGTGGTCAAGATTACACATTCTCTTAAAACATACGCCCTAAAAAAAAAGATTTAATTATAATCTCCAATCTCCAACAAACTAGTTCAAACATAGATCATCAACTCTCTGTCAGAATTTCTTTCAGTCAAAATACTTTCAATATCTTGGAGCTTCTTGTCCAGTGAACTAAACTGCTCAGTTAGACAAAAAAAAATGAATGTACTTCAGTGTGGAGGTTGTGATTTTACAAAAGGAAAAGGGAAAAGGTAAATATGCCGAAGGAAGGATAAAACAAAAGGGAAAGAAAAATACAATTTGGAATTTGAGGGAATGTGCCAAAAATGCTACCTGGTAAATCAACCAGAGTTAATTCAAGAACAGAATGCCAAACCCCAGTTGTGGAATGGCAGGAATAGTTGATGAAGGCAACAATTTTTAGTGTGAAACTAGATTTAATAGAAATAGATCAATTATCAGCAATTTTAAGAAGACAATAAAAAATATATCCATCTGTTTGAGTTGGAAGGATACAGATAATTTTACCCTATTTACAACTTGAACTATAGACAGGAATAGGATCTATACACTTCACCCTATTTTACAGACTTTTAAACAACTTCATTATCACTGTCTAGATTTCACTAGATACCCATGTTGTATAAAAGTGTAATTGCCTGTGGATGTTTTTACATGTAATTTTCACTTGAGACAACTCCAACTAGCATAGGGTTCAGAAATAAAAAGTGAGCTTATTGAAATGAGCTTTGCTCAGCCCAGTGTAAGCTGTTTCTAAGAAGTATGGATGTAGGAGCAACATCTCCCCAGTGATGGCTCTGCCTCTCCGACCCTGCCTCACGCTGGCTGAGAGGTTCCTAGAGAGATACAGACAGAGCTACGTGAACAGAAATGGGGAAAAATAACAAAAATGACTTTAACACAATTTGGGGAAAGGGCAGAAATCATTATCACGTTCACTGCTCTTGTCTTATTAGGAGTGTAATAAAGGACAAAAGCAAACTAAAACAAAGTTTTAAAAAAGAATGTAGAAAGGAAAAGAAAAGAAAAAGAAATTTTAAAGCTCTACCAGGTGAATGCTAGTAAAGAAGAAAGTGCAGTATTTCTAGACAAATTAAAATTTAAGTCAAAAAGCATTAAAAGATGAAAAAGGGTATTTCATATTCATAAAAGGTATAATAGTTTGAAAATATATGTCAGGAACCTTTATACACCCAACAACAAAGATTCAAAACATTTAACCTTATAGCAAGGAGAAAGAGCTATATCCACAACAGAATGGAGGATTGTAACCAATCACTCAAAAATCAAAAGATCAAATATATACAAAAATAAAAACAATGTCGATGATTGAATAACACAATTCAATTAACATTTTTGAAGAGTAGATATAAATAGAATTTTTTACCAACCAATATATGTTCATTATGATAATGGAATATCTGCAAATACTAGCCAGTTATTAGGTCAATTAAAAAGTTCGATGAATTCCCCAAATTAGAAATTATACAGCCATAGTCATTGATCATAATATACTAAAATTAGAAAATAACCAAAAGGAACACCTCTTTTAAAAAACTACTCTTTTTTTTTGTTTTTTTAATTAAAAAAATTTTTTTTAACCATAACAACATAACAATATGAACATTCTTACCATATGATCATTCCGTTCTTGGTATACAATCAATAATTCACAATATCATCACATAGTTGTATATTTATCACCATGATCATTTCTTAGAACATTTGCATCAATTCAGAAAAAGAAATAAAAAGAAAAAAGAAAGAAACTCATACAAACCATACCCCTTAACACTCCCTCTCACTAATTGCTAGTATTTCCATCTACCCAATATATTTTAGCCTTTGTTTCCCCTCAGAAAACTACTCTTGATAGAGCAGCTAGAAGTAAAAACCTAAAATTGTGGAACTTTAACCCATACCAAACTCAGAAATCTGTTCTACAACTAATTTTTGCACTGTGTTTTGATATTTATTGCTTTTTTGTATATATGTTATTTTTCATAAAAAAGAAAAAAAAAGTCGATTATGATGATAAAAAAATATTTATTACTTCTAGCCTCCAATGTTCTGGAGAAGCTAGAAGGAAAAATCTGTGAGGATGGTGTGATAGGTAGTCCATGACAAACTCTGGGATCTGTCCTGTAACTACTTGTTGAAGAGTGCTTTGAAAACCATTGTTTTTTTCTTTCTTTGCTTTGTACATATGTTATATTATACAATAAAAAAGCTAAAAAAAAAAACAAAACACCAAAACTACTAAAATATTAACCTGTTGTTCCAAAACATTATTGGCTTAAGGAGGAGATTACAAACTAGTGAGAAACTAACAATAATAAAACATGGCGATCAAGCTAAAGTAATGCTCAGAGGGAATATTATAGCCTTAAATACCTTTATTTTAAAAAGTGTGCTGACTGTATGGTATGTATAATCTTTATTTTTCTGTTATCGTTTTATTTCTTTTCCTGTTTTCTTTTTATTTCTTTTTCTAAATTGATGCAAATGTTCTAAGAAATGATGAATATGCAACTATGTGATGATATTAAGAATTACTGATTATATATGTAGAATGGAATGATATGTTAATGTCTTTGTTTGTTGTTAATTTTTTAAATTAATAAATAAAAAAATTTTAAAAAAAAGTGTGCTGACTGTCTTCTATTTGTCTCTCCACACTCACTCTCCCCTTTCTCCATTGCTGCTCAATGCCTCAAGAAAATGACCCTTTTTGCACCAAGGAGCTCCTGGATCCTCCAGCTCCCAGGTGAGTTCATCCATCGCTGGCACTGTCAAGTGCAGAAGGAAAACGGTGCAGACGGTCAGGGGTTTCCTCCCTCAGATCCTCCCAGCAGGGCTGCTGCGTGTGTTCCTCCTCCAGGCTGGGGGAGGCTTACGATCCCCAAACCCCAAACCTTCCTAAGTAGTTCCTTTATTAGACTCTCTTCAAAAATCCAGTTTCCTATATGTAGAATGGAATGATATCTTAATGTTTTCTTGTTAATTTTTTTTTAATTAATAAAAAAAGTTTAAAAAAAAAAGAAAAAAAAATCCAGTTTCCTGCTAGGACTTTGCCTGATTCAAGACTGAAAACAAATAGGGTTTCAACCCAAGAAATTAGGGGAAAGGTCCACAAAATAATCCCCCCCCTCCAAAGTAGTAACAGTAATTTATAAAGATAAAACAAAAATCATCTATATAATAAGCTTAAGAAACCACTGGAGTTGATCAATAAAACAGAACAATGAAAGAGAAAAGCCGGGTATTAAAAAAAAAAAGAAAGCGAGCAAGAGATTGAGAATGAGGGAGAAATATGAATAATATTAGGAACAGAAAGAAGACCTAATCCAGATACCTAGCTTTTTAAATTATAAGAGAATGGTATAAACAACTTATACCAATACATTTAAGAGCAAAGTAGGCCCTAGTCCATTCTTTCTTAATGGTGATTCAAAATAAAATAATACATGAACATGATTAAAAAAGTCACATAGACTGCTAACTCTAAAGAACACCTAGAGCTCTATCTGAGATTCTACAAAGGTTCCACGCACTGTGATTACTTTCCAGAAACCTACAACCTCCAGATAGGTTCCTAGGCCAGATAAATCCTGAAACCAAGAGGGACCAGCCTCTCCAGAACATCAGCTAGTTCCATCCCCCTATTCCATATTGTCAACACCCTTTTTCAACGTGAAAAAGTTAGAATTGGCATAGCCCAAATTCCCCTAAGGACTGGCAGAAAGATCAAAGGAGAAAGAGGAGTTATAACAGAGAAGATAGGATTTATCAAACGAGTATGACTGCTGAATCATTATATTGATAATTTCTTTCAGTCTCCAATGTCTTGGAGCAGCTTGAAGGAAAAACCTAAAATTGTGGAACTGTAACTCATACTAAAAACTCTGAAATCTGTTCTGTAACTATTTGTTGCAGTGTGTTTTGAAATTTTTTTTTTTTTTACATGGGCAGGCACCGGGAATCGAACTCAGCTCCTCTGGCATCGGCGGCAAGCATTCCTGCCTGCTGAGCCACCGTGGCCTGCCCTGTGCTTTGAAATTTATTGCTTTTATATATATATGTTGTGCCAGTTTGAAAGTATTATGTACCCCAGAAAAGCCATGTTTTAATCCTGATCCAATCTTGTGGGAGCAGCCATTTCTTTTCATCCTGATTCACTAATGAGGTTGGAAGATTTTGATTAGTTTATCTTCACTGAGATGTGTCACACCCAATTATGGGAGTGACCTTTGATTAGATGGAGATGTGACTCCATCCATTCCAGGTGGGTCTGATTAGTTCACTAGAATCCTTTAAAAGAGGAAACATTTTGGAGAGTGTCAAAAATGACAGAAAAGACAGAACTGACAGCAACTTCAGAGCAGAGCTGACACAGATGCTTGGAGCCCAGCAGACATCATCATGAGATGTTAATCAAGCTAGAACTTGGAGACAGCCAAGGGAAGCTAAGAGGTGAAAGCCAGCCCTGGAGAAGCAAAGTGAGGAACCTCCACAGGAACAGAGGCTGAAACCAATGGAGCCCAGGAGCAAGGGACCAGCTGATGCCAGCCACGCGACTACCCAGCTGACAGAGGTGTTCCTGACCCATCGGCCCTCCTTGAATTAAAGTATCTTTCCATGGATCCCTTAGTTTGAACAATTTTATAGCCTTAGAACCGTAAACTTGTAACTTATTAAATTCCATTTTTAAAAGCCATTCCAGTTTTGGTATATCGCATTCTGGCAGCTTGCAAACTAACACATATGTTATATTTTACAATTAAAAAAAAAAAGGATGCTATATTGAGGAAAAACAGAAAACACTTTCTTGCCCAAAAATAGGCACTGACAAAAACTTACATATATCCAGACAACAAAGTACTATGAAACCATACTACACTGCATAGAAGTGTATTTATTGACAATGAAAGATTTAAAAAATAAAAAAACAGATTATCAAGAAGGGTAGGGGGAGTCATGTAGAGACCCTCAAAAAGTTAAACATAAGGGTGCATGGGTGTTTTAGTGGTAGATTGCTCGTCTGCCACATGAGAGATATGGGTTGGATTCCCTGCCCATGCACCCTCCAACCACAACGCCCCCTTCCCCACCAAAAAAAAAAAGTTAAACATAGAATTACCATATGACCCAGCAATTTCACTCCTATGTACATAGCCAAAAGAATTGAAAATACACATTTGGATAGATGCCTGTACACCAATGTTTTGGCAGTTGATCACAATTGCCAAAGGTAGAAGCAACTCAAATGGGTATTGACAGGTGAATGGATAAACAACATCAACAGGTGAATGACAAACAAAATATGGAATATGATTTAGCTATAACAAGGAATGAAGTTCTGATAACATGCAAGAACATGGTGAGTGGAATAAGCCAGGCACAAAAGGACAAATGTTGTATGATTCCACTTATATGGAATATCTAGAATAAGGAAATCTATAGAGACAGAAGGTAGAGGAATGGTTGCCAGGGGCTGGAGGGACTGGGAGTCATTGTTTACTGGGTACGGTTTCTGTTTAGGGTGATGAAAAAGTTTTAGTAATAGATGGTGGTGAAGATAGTACAACACTGTGAATGTAAATAATACCACCGAAGTGTATACTTAAAAATGGTTAAGGTGGGAAATTTTTATGCTATATCTATGTGACCACAATACAATAAAATTAAAAATAGAAAGGAATGAAGCACTGCTATTCACTACAAATGGCTGAACCTCAAAAACATGATGCTAAGTGAAAAAAAAGCCAGACACAAAAGGCTGCATATTATACGATTCCATTGACAAGAAGTGTCCCCAAGAGGCAAATCTATAACAACAGAAAGCAGATGGGTGGGTGCTAGGGACTGGAGGGAGAGGAGAATGGGAAATGGCTGCATGGGGTCTCCTACAGGGGTGATGAAAATGTCTTGAAACTAGATAGAGATGGTGGTTGCATAACATTGTCAGTATACTAAATGCCACAGAACTGTGGTTAATTTTTTATTATGTGAATTTTACCCCCATTAAAAAATAAAACAAATGTCATGTAGAGCTATTAATATTATATCAATGCCAATTGCTTGGTTTTGACAAGCTACCATGGTTATGTAAGATATTATCATTGGAGTAAATGACGTACATGGTACACAGGAAAATAGCACTGCTTTCACAACTACTTGTTAGGTTTAAAATATTCCAAAATAAGAAGTCTGTTAAAAAAAAAAAAAAAGGCTATAAAAACTCACATTGCTTTAACATTTTATAACAAAAATAACAGGTCCTCACTCTAACCTTCCCCCTTGATGATTCCTATTCTCCCTAAGGGAATTACCAACTATTCTAATCATTCTCCTCAAGTTTCTACATTACATGCTGTGCCAGTTTGAAAGGATTATTCACCCTAGAAGAGTCATGTTTTAATCCTGATCCATCTTGTGTTTCTTTTAATCCTTATTCAGATTTTCAGTGATTAGATTTTCTCCGTGGAAATGTGAGGGGCCCAATTGTGGGTATTAACTTTTGGTTATAAGATGTGTTTCCACCTATTTCCAGTGGGTCTTGATTACTGGAATCCTTTAAAAGAGGAAGAATTTTGGAGAGAGCCATGAGAACCACAGAGCCCACACAATCAGAGAGACCTCTGGAAGATGAAGAAGGAAAATACTCCCAGGGGAGCTGCATGAAAGAAGCCTGGAGAGAAAGCTAGGAGATGTCACTGTTTGCCATGTGCCTTTCCAGTTGAGAGAGAAATCCTGAACTTCATCGGCCTTTCTCAAGTGAGGGTAACTTCTTGTTGGTGCCTTAATTTGGAGATTTGTATAGAACTGCTTTAACTGGGGTATTTTCTCTGGCCTTAGAACTATAAACTTGCAACTTAATAAATTCTCCCTTTTAAAAGCTGTTCTGTTTCCGGTATATCACATTCCGGCAGCTAGCAAACTAGAACATATGCATATACTGCCTTTTCTTTTCAAATTTAACTGTTAACGGTTGTCTTCCTACTATGGAAGTTGAGACTGTCCTCCCGAGTCCTGCATGTGTCACCCCCTCCTCCTAGACTCACAATATATTCCTGTCCTTCTTTCAGTCTAATCAATATTCAATGCTTGTTATCATGATTATAAATATTATATTCTCAGCTGAGCTAAATAGCGTACTGGCTACAAGATACTTTTCCTTTCTTGTACCATTTTTCTTTCTCCCTGGAGTTAATAATTGTCTTCTGTTTTGGTTGCTCATCTGCTTCCCTGGTTTTCTTTGGGTTTCTCCCTCACCCCCTCCCCATTCTTTTGGAGACGTTCCTCCTAGAAGCCTTCATCCTGCTCCAGTTTGGACCCTTTCCTCCCTGGCCCTGAGTAACAGCCATCTCCCTAGCCCTTCTCTTACTATTATTCTGGGAAACTCACATCTCTGTGTGTTGCATCCTCTATTTCCTGGATCTTATGACTTCTTTTTTCATGTTTTTTACTTTCCTGTTAGTGAATCACCCTCCAGAAGCTTCCTGAGAAAAGATGACTATGAGTTAAATTTAGTGGGGGTGGGGGGAACAGTGCCTGTGATTCCTATTATGTGGATTTGAGGTCTCCTGAATAGAACCTTTCAATTTCTTCTCTCTCATTTTCTACTTATTTGTCTTTTCTACTTTCTAGATGTTTTTCTCAAGTTCATCTTCCAGCCTTTCAAATGTTCTATTTTTTTTTTTTAATTTTTCTGTCATGTTTTTAATTTCTAAGTGGTCCTTGGCCTCTGTGTTCCTATTTTGTAGCCTCCTGTTCTTGTTTCATGGATGAAATATCTTTTGTCTCTGATAACTAACATTTTTGTGGTTGTTGTTTTATTTTAGTTTTCTCCTTTTCCATACATTTTCTCTGTTTCCTCCATGTTGGTCCCTGTCAGGTTCTCTCATGGCCTCGAGGGTCAGGTCTCTCAGGATGACTAAGTCAGTTAACACTGCTTTCCAGCTTCCAAAATTTTGTTGAAATCTCTCATCCAGTGTCATTTCCTTTCCCTTGGTCCTTATAGATTTCTACTTTTTTAGCTTTGAAGTATCATTTTTGGTGGGGGAGAGGTTTCATAAAGGTGCAGACAGAAACATCTAGGTTCAAACTGCCATGCTTGCCTGGACCTTTCAAGCCAAACATATTTAAATAAAGCTGAAATCTCTTTCTCAATATTCATTTTTGTGCAAACATAAAGTACTCATAATCTTCTTGTATTTATCACACTGCTTCCAGAATTTGGAAGATAAAGGAAAAAGAAAATCTTAAGATTTTTTTACACTGCTTGCCTTCTTTCTTTCATGGTTTCCCACGTACCTCGGCCAATTTTTCTAGAAAAATGGCCTACTGAGACTTCTTCCCCTTCCTTGAATATTATTCAACTTCTCCAAAATTCTATTCCTTCACAACTTTTATCTTCCATGAAGCTTTTTAAAATTTCAATTGCATCCTGTCCCAATCCTTCTAGCTCACTCTAGCTCACTAATTGTACAGTAGAGGTATATTTCATGCACATACTGCCTGTACATATGGTATACTTTTAATGGTTACCCCTTCTCCTTCTCTTCCAATAGGCTGTACACTGTCAGAGAGGTTTTTTCCCATTTTACTTAATCCAGTCAATGACGGGGTTTATGAAGATTTTTGTTTTCAAGTTTTGTGAGGAAAGGTCAGAACCAGTTTTCCAGAAGAAGTGAAGGTTAAGCTGAGACTCAGAGAATGTAGAGTTTAAGTAGGCAAAGCACTGTGACCCAGGCAGAGGAAATTATCTATCCGTATGTCCTCTTAACTCCCAACATTACTCAGCAGGGTTCCCACTGATGATGGCTCAGGCCCAGTGAGCATGGGAGGCAGTCTGTTGCCTCATAGGACAACTTCGCAGTTTCACCTCTAGCTAAACCTCTTGCTCAAGCAATAATACACACATGGGCAGAACATGTATTAAAAATATATATTCATACATGCATATATATGTATGTATATTAAGCTATGAAGGAACCAGCATAAGAAGTGTAAAAGGTCATCATTGAATTCAAGAAGTTAACCCAGTAGTGAGGTATAGATTCAGGAGAACTGAACTTACCGAAAGTGAATGAAAAAAAAAAAAACACAAAATGCCAACTGAGTGGTACTCCTCAAGCTAGGACTTAAGGCTTCAACCCTTCCCTCCATTACCAGTTAGAGAAAATGAAAGATAAGGATGAGAAAATCGGCTGCCTGCTTACTTTGTTGCCTTCAGCCTTGCCCCAAAAATAGAGCCTGGCCCTCTCTGGCGTGCGAGACCGGTTCAGGCAAAAGAAAAAAGACCACCCGAAGAAGCCAGGGGCCGCATTTCCACGTGCGGGTCGAGAGCACTGGTTAGGCTCTCCCCTCCCACCGCCGCTCTCTAGCTGCAGCCTGGACGGCTCCCAGAATTTGGAAGAGAGCCGTCCCAGCCTCCGGGGTTAGGGTGGTGAGCTGCGCGGCAGGGACTTTACCCCGGAGTCGGGCAAGGAGATGCAGGGAAGGGAAGCCGGGCCGCCGCCCTCCCTCGCGGAGGATGCGCGCGGTCCGCGACCTTGTTCCCCGCCCCTTCTACTTGTAGACCCAGCCCTGGCTGCTGCTGGAGTCTTCCCACTCACCCGGGCCTGGGGGCTCCAGCAGCCGCGGGGGTTTGGGGAAGGACGTCTGAAGGTGTGAGGTTAGGGAGAGGCGCAAGAAGTTAGGAATAGGGAGGCTGCAGTACCCCGAGGCTCCCGACTCCGAAAAGGGCCATCTGTCATCATGGCCATTGTCACGACCCGGTCTCACTAAGCGCCCCGCCACGCCCACGCAGGGGGGCGGGGCCTGTCCTGGGGGCCGCCTGGGCGGGGCATCGGTCCATAAACTGGGTTTGGACCCTGCCAGTGTCTCTCTCCTCCCGAACTCCTTACCCCCACCCCCGACGCCGGGTCTCTCGACCGAACAGTCTTCCCTACCTGGGAAACCTCTCGGCAGTGCTTGTCCAGGTGAAATCGGGGCCTGCTTTATTCAGGGAACCTCTGAATAATAATTATTTGGCACTGGGGGGAGCAACAGGGTAAATCAAGAAAGTAATGACAATAGCTACTGTTGCAGTCGCTGTCGCTGTGCTATCGTCAGCAGACCTGAGCCCACCAAAGCCTTCCCACCCCTTACCCGTGTTTGATTACATTCATCCGCATCTAGAAATTTATTCGAAGCGAAAACAGAAACGTAGGCAAATATTTATTTGCACGGAATTGAGCAGTTATCGATAATATTGAAAATGGAAGTTACCTGAAGGACCAACAAGAGGCAATTGATTCTAAATCATGATACATTCTCAGTAGAGTTTTACGCGCACCTTTTAAGTCATGGTAATGATCAAAAGAAATGTTCACTATATTAAGTGGGGGCGTGGGTAGCGGTTTTATTTAAGTCTTGTTTTAAAAAAAACCAACTACTTAGACAATCCGGATGGACGGAGACTGGAAAGTGTTATCTAACTGGTTGGACGCCAAGTAATTTTCCGTTATGTGATTTTTGTAACCTGAGAGGGGAAAGGTTATTTTTATAAACCTGGTTTCTGCTCCTCTGAAAATCTTGTCTCGCCTCCCTCGCTTTCGGAGAAGCGGCTCCTCTCCACGCGCAGCGAGCGGAACGCGCGGGGCTGCTGAGCCGCGGGGCACCCGCCCACTACTAGACCCTCGTCCCGCCGGCCTGGACCCTTGCCCTCTGTTGGCTGGAGTGGAAACGCTGGCCGTTCCGAGATCCGACGCCGGATGGCCGCGAGGGCCGCAGTCGCGGCATATGCACCCTTCCGGCCTCGGCGCTCCTTTAAGGCCGCGGTGAGCCCTGCAGGCGGCGCGCAAAGTGGGTTAAATTTGGGAATCGATCGGAAATTACAAGGCCAATTAAATGCCCTGCGATTTAGAGCTCTGATCAGGCTTGAAAGGTTGCAAACAGCCCCTTCAAGCCCTCGGTGGTCTCGGCTGCGGTGACCTTTGGCTGCCTCTCGCCCCCCACCCCCACCCCCACCCCCCGGAAACATCCCCAAGGAGATCACAGCGCGTGGGTGGGGGGTGCGCAGCGTCCCCAGCTGGAGGGAGGAACGGTCTTGGAGAGTCAGGGCAGAGACCGGACGATTCCCACTCGAGACCAAAACATGAAGACGAAGGGAAACCGGGCAGCCGCTGGTTCCCGGGGGACGCAGCCCGGAGAGGGTGTCCTGGCCATCTGCGGGGCCCGCCTCGGCCGGCTCGGCCCGCGAAATCGTCTTCTCAGAATCTGCTTCCTCGGATGCCCCTCCCCCGCCGCGCCGGGAACCGGACGCAGCACTCCTGCTCTCCCTTATCTGTTCGATTGCCGCGTTGGGGGCCTTTCTTGGGTTTCCAATTCAAATGCTTATCAGCTCAGCCTTGCTCCCCAATTCGGAGCAAATTGTTCGAAGACCAGACAATGGTAAATGTTAACTGAGACCGCGCCTATCTTGCATATTTTGTTAACAGAATGTTCTTTTGAGTTGCCTTAGGGATTATATGGTTCAACCTCCTGGTTGAATCAGGAAACTAAGGCTCAGTGGCGGGACAGAAAGGCCGGTTCCGGGGGCATGATAGGCTTCTGTGCATAATAACCCCTAAAACAGGCCTGAAAGAATTCAAATAAGGCCACAAGAACCCTATCTCTAGAATTTCCCAGCTAATTTCCCTCTGCCCAGCTACTAATTCCTGGAAAATTGTCTTTTCTATCCGTCTATATGAAGAACTATATATATGCTCCATATAGAGAAGTGCTATAGAGTTTGAATTTTTTTTTTCTTATTTGGCTTAGCATTATATTTTGAGTTTTTCATATTATTAGTAAGTTCTCAAAAAAAAAGCTTCTTATAGAAAGGATGCCAAACATTCTTTGAAAAAAACTTCAATTTTAATAGCCACTCAACATTCCCTAGTATTGATGTGCTACAAGCACTGTTGATGAATATATGTTTAGGTTATCAGTTTTCATTGTCAAAACAGTGCTGTTAAGAACTTCGCTTTTCATAAATCTTTGCATTTCTAACTCTCTAGAATCAACTCCTAGAACTGGAATGGCCAAATTAAAGGCTATGGATCTTTTTAAGGCTTTTAGCACATAGTGCCTAACTATTTTCTAAAAGGGTTGTGCCAGTCTTACACCTAGCAGAATGGGTGTGCCCACTTTGTTGATTACTGGTGATATTGAGAACTTGTAAGTGCATTAAAGAGAGCAGATCTAGAAGCAGCTAGATGGTGTCTAGGTGGAATCTTCCGGGCATGGCAGGGTGGGGTACCTTGTTTAACTGTACCATAAACCCACTGTGTGCCTAGAATCTCGAGTACTTGCTGTCATGACTTAAGGAATGTGTTCCTGTCTTGCTTTCCAGCCCCACTCTAGTAAAGTCTCTGGGGCTCTCATCTCTGTGTTTCCACCCAAAGCCTGTTCTGTGGAAAACAGGGAGAAACACAATTGCTAGCACAACGCAAAAGTGCATCATTGCTTTGTCTTTTCCCTCATGTTTACCTATGCCATGTTTTCCCATTTGTTCCTTTGCTTTGTGTCCTTGTCTTGATTAGCTGTTGCCCCTCTTGGGGATGTTTTGGTTCCAGAAGAATGATAATAGAGGGAAGGCCAGCCTTCTTCTTTCACACACTCATTTATTCATTCAACAAATATTAATTCCGCTACCTATTAAATACAGGCTTGTTGTGGCCACAGAAGGAAATATCAATGTCAATATCTAACATTCATTGAACCCATTCTAAATTTTAGGGGCTGCATTAACGACAAGATTACAAACATTATCTTACTTAGTCCTCATCATAGTTTAGTCGGAGAAATACTATTATTTCCCCCCATTTTGCACATCAGAATACTGAATGCCTATAGATGTTAAAGATCCCAAGGATGGTTAAATGGTGGAACCTAGACCAAATTCAGACAGTCAAAACTCAGAGCTAGATTGCAGAAGAGTAGAGCGTGTTCCCCATAGAAGGCATAATATGGGAAGGCCCTGAGGCAGAGTAGTCTGGCTTGTTAAAGAAAATGTAAACTAATGGGAACAGCTCTCAGGATAAGATCGAAGGAAGAGATGCAGCCTCTTAGGTTAGCATTCAGAAGTTTGGAACTATAAACATGAAGCTATTAAAAGACCTTGAGCAAAGGAGTGTTAACAGATTTGTCGTTTCAAAAGATGCCTCTGGCTGGGAAGAAAATTACTGGAGAGGGACAAGAAGAGATGCAATAGCAATTATTGTGTGAATTAGATATGAGGTGTTGACAACCAGGTTCCTAAGAGGGTAGGTGGTGGCATTATTCCTCAAATGGGAGCCTGGAGGAGGCTCAGGTTCGAAGTAAAATTCCAATCTTGAGATTAGTTTAGGATATGTCAAACTTGAGTTGAGTCTAAGACATACAAATAGAGATTTCAAGTAGGAAGTCAGAGCAAAATTTAGGAATTGTCATTGCACAGATGTTAATCAAAGGAAGTTATGGCAGTATAGGAAAAAGGGAGAGTATGCAGTGAGAAGAGAATCTAGGAGGCAAACATTTTAAGATTTAAGTGTAGAAAAAAGAAGCTAACATTCATTGAACCCATTCTAAATGTTAGGGGCTGCATTAACGACAAGATTACAAACATTATCTTACTTAGTTCTCCTCGTAGTTTAGTCGGAGAAATACTATTATTTCCCCCCATTTTACACATCAGAATACTGCATGCCTATAGATGTTAAAGGTCCCAAGGATGGTTAAATGGTGGAACCTAGACCAAATTCACAAAAGCACAGAAGGAACCGGAGGTGCAGGAATGTCAGGAAAATACTTCAGATGCTACCCCATACCTCTCAGACATCAGAGGAAGTTAGCGTCCGTGTGCATCACAGTTCACCGTCTGATTTGAAGTCATTTTACCATTTTCTCAGCCCATACGCTTGGGAACCATAAGAAGTGATTCTGTAGTGGGTGGACGCAGCCCTCCTTGTGCTCCCATTTCTCCCGTCTCAGCAGAAATTAACTTTGAGGGTCCAGATAAGTGGCTTTCAGAGCACTTCTTTGTAGTTTCTTTCGGATTTTAACATTATGTCTCAACCAACAACTACAGAGGAATTATAAGCTAATTTCATGAAACAGCGCTCACATTTCACTGTATATGCTTCAATTACTAGCATTTTTCACCTGTACGCACACATTAACAAGTAAATACAAATGCAACTTTGTAAATATCTTTAGACCTGCACACACAAATAGTGAGTGCACTTCTGAACGCTAATCTTCAGAAGACATCAAGGTACAGAGGCCCAATTATTTTCCTAGATTCATTAATGACTAATCTATTAAGGTTTTATTCCCCCCCCCAAAAAAACTGATTCCTTCAATAATCATTAAGACCTTACTGTACAAGACACAAGTTGTCAAGATGATACAAATTAGATGCTCGAAAACTATTTGATCAAAGGGAAAAGGAAGAGAGGAAGGGGAGGGGAGCGGGTAGATGATTCTTGCCTTAAAAGAGGCCACAATTTGATGGTGACGATTTACTTTCAATTACCACAGGATGTTATTTCTCTTGTGGTAAAATGATGGCAGTATACTTATTTCATAAGAATGTTTTTGAAAATACATCTTTGTAAGGTCCAGATTAAATAGGCATGCAAATATAACATGCTTTAAGTAGGATGAAATAATTTAAAGTAGAACATAATGGCAGCAAACTTGTGTTTGAAATGAAAAAAAAGAAACAAACTTAAATAGCCTTGCCTGACAGACAGCATACTGATGAGAGCCAATTTCAGTGTATCTGCTTTTTTGCAGTTTATTAAGCAATCATTAAGTGATTCCCTACACCTAGGGAATGCTGATGGCAGCATTAGCCATAAATAAATAAGTTAATATGTACAATAGCTAAATGAATAGACTTTTTCCTTGGTGTTTTATGACCTGAAAAGAATGCTGCTTTTCATTAAAGGAATCATTTGAAATTGTGGAAACTGATACTGCCACAGTTCAGTGCTCTCTGCTCATTGATAATGGCCTCTGTATTAGTTGTGGGGGTGGGAGACTGATGTACCATTTACTTTAGCAAAGATTGTTATTGAATGAAAGCTTTAATGGGGGCGTTTATGATCCCACTCAGCTAAGAGCTCAGGGCTGCCTTAGAATAGTCTTTCCCTCCACCTTGACAGCTATTAGAGAATCAATACAGGTACTATGTCAGCTGGTGGTCAGCAGTCCTGCAAGCAGGAAGGTAGAGCTGAAATGGAAACTGACAGGTAGCCACTTAGAGAGAGTGTATGGGGTAAACACTTTGAAAGTGAAGCTCCTCTGGAGAGTGAGGGAGCATCCAGCCTTCACCATTACAGTTAGCTCTGGGATCAGACAGGAAGAGATTAGGAACACACTAGAAAGCAGGGGAAAAAGCCTTTCAAAGAAAAAAAAAAAAGACTTAGGAAAGGCCTTCCCAGCTGGGTGGTACATTTAGAGCCCCAGAATTTATATGGTCTGTTTCACTTATAGGACTTGTCCTTAGTTCTCTCTCTCTCTTTTTAACCCCAAATACACTTACTCGCCTACTTTCCTTGGTAGAAACAGTTTTAAAAGAGACATCAAGGTTCAGAAAACCTTCCCAAGACAATTAGAAAAATCGTACTAAGGTTTGGTTCATCCTCAAGCCTTCTGCCCACCTTCACCCCCAACTCCAGCCCCTCTGCATTACAAATAAGAGTATATAATATAAGGATATTATATATTGTATATACACATTGAATATTTTGAAGATATATTATAAAGACAGATTAATAAAGTAAACGTTTATATTTGGGGGGGTTGGGCAAAGGGTATATAAGTACTATTCCTGTAACCATTCTGTAAACCTGACAGTCTTTCAAAAAAAAAGTTAAAAAGAGTATATACTATAAAAACGGCATAAACTGTTACCTTTTAAAGATGTTTGGTAACTCCTAAACTTCTGATCCTAAAAATCATCCACTCATTAAAATTTCAGATGCTTAGACCATTGCCCCAGCCAGGTCTGAGATTCCATGGTTGGAAGGACGATCCTGGCTTAATAAGCACTCCAGGTGATTCTTATCTTTAGGCAAGTTCCATAGGGACCCCTTTATTACCAACAGCCTTCTACTTGGAGGTAAAACATTAAAAACTTTATGAATGAGTGGCTGCCTGTATTCTAAGTGTGGATTCTCTAGCTCACAATGATAGGTTTCTCTACCTGGAGGAAGGAAAAGAACTAAACCTGGAACAAAGAAGCTTTATTGCGAGGCTATGCACAGATGGGCTGATGCCTAAGATGGCGACAGCCCCAAGCAGGGAAAGGGGGACAACTTATACAGGATGGTTGGAGAGGGTAGGGAAAGGGAGGTGGTGGATTTTCATTGTTTAACTTGGGAGTGAGAAATTGGCAGGCTAAGCCCGGAGTTACCGCAAGCTTGTAGTTGCGGCGGCTGTAACTATTTGGAGAGTGGAGGGTGAGTAAGGGGAGCTATTGCAGGAGTGCAGCTGCTGGTGGGTGGACGCAAAGACAATCATGGGGCTGCTGCGTGAGCTGGGACAGGTTCAGTGATGCAAGGGGCCTCCTGGAAGTTATGAGTGGGGGGAGTTTCTTGGAATGTTTGCTAAGGGTTGGTTACTTCAAGGGAGGGTTAGCCTAACATTCTAGACTTTTCCTTCTAATTTTCTGGGGATGTTGAAGGGCAAAGGTCTGCTTTCTGTATCTGCTTCTAGCTGGTGGAGGGTGTAGAGCTGTCCCTATATCCTATATCTTGCCATAGGGTAGTGGCTGGTACTGTTGTTTTGGCCAGAGAAGTATCATGTCACTGCCAGCCTGATTGGTCATTGCTTGGACAGTTCTGCGAATAAAGCTGGTTGAGAGTTGTATGTGACAGGGCCCAAAAATGAGGAGTAGTATAATTATGAGAAGAGGTGTTATAAGGAGAATAAATTGGTTTTAAGAGTCCTGCTCATAGGAGGCATTTAACAATGGGTTCGATTCCTCAGAAGGCTTCATTTGATATTGTGTACTGGGAACAAGCAGGAAAGGAGGTGGGGTCCCTAAGGTGAATAGCAATTGGTTTATGGTGGACTGTGACAAAGGGAGTTTCTGTGTTCTATACTTCAAGGTTGGCAAGAGAAGGAGAGAAGGGGAGGGAAGGAGGGGTTGGTAGGGTCTGTTGATGAGGTTGTGTTGATTAAAAACAGAAGGAAGATGCCTGATAGCAGTTTATGGAGAAGGAATGAGTATTTGGGCTTTTATGATCATTTTAGATATCAGGGCAGCTAAATTATAGTTTAGGGATTTCAGGTATTCCCCTCTGTCTCATCCATTATCCCAGAAAACAAAAAGAAATATGATTCAATAATCAAAATCATCCCTTAAATCCTAATTTCTCAGTTATAATTCCTCTCTTTCATTTGATAATTATATTTTAATCTTGAGGGATATCCAAGCAATGATTCTCTAGCTGCTTCAAATCTCTTATTATTAAAAGGCAAAGAGATGATATGATGAAGCTGGTTTTCTTGGAGCATCCAGTATCTCTGGTTTCAGAGCTTCTCTGGCATTGGAACAATCTGGAAGTTTTAAGTCTCTGAAAAACAAACTTAATAAGTAAAATTTTATAAAGCACAGGATATCTTTCAGGGTTTCTTGGAACACTGTTGGTGGGGGTTGCCATATTGTGGCAGTTTGCAATATCTGGCTGAAACTTGTATAAGAGTAACCTCCAGAATGACCTCTTGACTCTATTTGAAATTTCTTAGCTATTGAAACTCTATTTCTTTCCCCCATTTTGGTTAGTTAATCCATCATGCTAGGGTCAGACTCATCCTTGGAACTATGTCTCATGATGCCAGGGCCAGTCATGTCCCATGATGCTAGGGCTAGGTTACATTCTTGGAAATCATGTATCACATTGGGAAGAAGTTCAGTTCGGCTTAGAGGGAGACTACATTTGAGCAACAGCAGAGTTTTTTTGGAGATGACTCTTGGGCATTAATCATAAGTAGGTTCAGTTTGTTATTACAGAAATAAGTTTCATAAGGGCAAGCCTCACAATTAAAGTGTTGGCTTATGAAATTGGGAGCTACTTTTACTTAAGAAAATGTCAGGGATTTCCCAGGTGGGAAAGTTTTATTTTTCCCTGAAGGGACTTTAGAAACACTTTTACATTTTCTGCCTAAAATATTCTGAAATGCATCATTGCATAACATTAATTTGTACAGAATACTAAGATTTTATTCCTTATTCCAGGTTTTATGTCAAATAAAGATGAATTAGGTTGTTTAAATGAACTGACTAGACAGACTAAATTAGATAGTGTGCTACAGAAAACTTAAATTTTGGACAAATTTTTCTTTTTATTTCACACAAAAGTTAAAGCTTTAAAATACAGACAATGTTATTCTTCACCTTGTATGTTGATTTACCTTAGTTTTAACCAGATCAGCTTCATCATATTTTTAATTGGAATTTCACTTTTTTTTTTTTTAACAGTTGTTTTATGGACCCTTGCTGATTTTTAGAGCTGGAGAACTAAATCTGAGTTTTAGGTGTCACACAGACACTTAATGTTCCAGGAAACTACTAGGCTATAGAAATAGAAGAGCATTTTAGAATTTAAAGATAACAGTTAAAGCTTACAATCTGAGCTTTAATTTTTATAAGCATTTTTAAATGAAGCTGCTTTCAGAAATAAAAACATTAGACGGTTGTTTTGTATTAACAAACCATAGCAGAGCTTTTGTTCTGTTTCACTTTTATACATTTACCAGTTATGTTATTAACAGGTAAAATGTAATATATATTTGTCCTGCCTTTCTTTTAAAGTTTTTCTTTGTTACAGATGGAGTTAACTGCATATATTTTTAGAGAATTATTACAGCAAAGCAGTACAACTGATAATTTGGCTGTTTCTATGATCTATAGTTTTTCAAGAATAATTAAAACGATGACTAACAGCACCATATCATTGCTGAACATCATACAGTTTAGTATCAGGATATAACATGGATAGTAAGAACATTGTCAGGTTTTTAGGAATTTTATACAATCTCTAAATATTATCTATACACATTTAACTAGCAACAGGATAGAAAACCTCTTTTAACCACTGTAGTACTTTCCAAGCACCTCCTATGCAATAGGTTAAACTATTTACGCACCTTACTCATAGAAGGTGAAAGAATAAATTATTTGTAACAGTTTTTTTCCTGAACAATGAGAAGATCTGTCTTCTGAAATAAAGGATGAGAAGGCCAAGAAGGATATTTACAAATACATTAATCTGATGTCAGATCTTTGTTTCTAGACAGAGTATTCAGATGATTAAGAAAAACTTTTTAAAAAACTTTACATTAAGAACAGACTAGAAAATAAATTAAAAAAAAAAGAACAGACTAACAATCCATGTTATTTATTTATTTATTTATTTAGTGTGAATTTGGTTTAAATTTATTTCCCCTGAGGGATATTTCATTTTTAATCTAGACAAAAGAGCTTAGCTTTAGATTTTCTGTTTATAAGGAACATTACTCACACCCTTAGCTATAAGAAAAACATAATCTCCAATTGTATGTGTAATCTTTGCAGAGATAATTCAACCATCAATATCTTTTTTGAGCTACCAATAAAGAGTAAAATAAGTAATGCCTGAGAAATTCCCATTTTGCCAGAAGCTTTTAGATTTTTCTCTCAGTTCCATGTTATTTTAACAGGGAGAAAAACTAAACTTCAGTTTTGTGTGAATACCTGGCTTGACACAGAAGTTTTTTTAAAAAAAATATGATAAACAGAGATTAAATTTTGGTCAACACTGACTATGACAGACAGAATTCACTTTCATAAATTCTTTTTTACAATCTTCTATACTCATTCAGAGCTTATAGTCAACAATGACTGTAACAAAATCTATTCTGTTAAACTTTCTATCAACTTCCATATCCTTTACACCTATAATTTTTATTTATACAGGCCACATAGAATCAGAAATAAATTTGATACTAAACTCACAAAGCTTCTGAACCTGTATACTTCCTTCCAAAAACAGTATTCATGAATGGGAGAAGAGACAGAGATACTATGAAATAATGGAAAAAGGAAGAAATTTATGCTTGGGTTAGGAACCCAGCCATGCATTTATATACTTTATGTTCAGAACATATAAAAGATTATGTTACAGTATGCCTAACATTTCTTAGTTCAGCTCAGTATTACCTTAGCCCAGCTTATTCTATCAGTAAGTTGTATAAATTTAGGGAGAACACACCCAAGCAGAATAAAATTGCATTTGTTTAATTAAAAATTTATCATAAAACTTCCTTTGTCAGTGGTTGAAAAAAATTTGTCTTTATAACTTGAAATTACAAACAACTTTAAAAGTACATTGATTATTAAGTTCTGGGAAAATATACTGCAATTGTTTAATTTGTCCAAGCTGAAATTCAGGAAAGCTTTAGGCAGTTAGGCCTTGGACATGGAAAGGTTGAACAGAAAGAAATTAGGCTTGTTGAGCTTTGATTTAGCCTGGAGATGGGGTAGTGTCATCTGGCTGTGTTTCAGCAGCAGCTGCACATCAGCTTGGAGGGACTGCCTAGAGAGGAGGGGAGGGGAGTTAAGGAGAAAGTTTTCAGCGGGGTTAAAGGAAGAGATGGGAGGAGGAAGAGAAAGAGCTCTGGGTTTGGAAATAGGTTGTTTTAGGAGAGGGGAATAGAGGAGGATTTGATGGGTGGAATGAGTTTGGCAAAGAGAGAGAGAGGGTTGCCTGCTCAAGCCAAAGAAGACCTGGATATATGGGATTTGACTCCATTTGCTGAGAGGCTGACAATAATTGTCAAGGTTTACAAGAATTTGTGGGTCAGGGGTTTTGTTTTCTAGCCAAATTGACCCATTTTTAAAATGTACACTGTGGCCAGGCAGTATTGCAGTAGGAAATTAATCTCTTAGGTCTTAAATCAGCAGCAGAACCAAGAACTGCCTGTTTCCCCTCATAGGGTCAGGAGAAACTCTTGCTCTTAGATGACTTAGAAACAACCAAGAGGGCATGCCCCCTTGAGAGTTTTAAGCCCTAGTGACTCTGTGGAGGAGTGGATGGAGGCATCCCACCATCTCACTCACTTCTAGGTGAGATGAGGCAGATTTCAACATGTCTGAAATCTCTAGCACTAGTATTTCAGACATGTTGTCTAGGACAACAGAGAAAGAGAGTGCTGGACAGAAAAGAGGAGGGCGTTTTCCTTACCCTGAGATGATTCACTGGTGTTGGTGCTGAAGTTAGGCAAGTGGGTTCCGTCCCCTCCTATGAAGTTTCATTTCTCCTCCTGGTCCTAGGTTTGGCACCAAAATGATAGGTTTCTCAACCCAGAGGGAGGAAAAGAGACCAAAACTTGATCAAAGGAGCTTTATTGCGAGGCTATGATAGGCTGAAGCCTAAGATGGCAACAGCCCTGAGCAGGGGAAGGGGGACAGCTTATGTAGGATAGTTGGCAGAAGTAGGGAAAGGGAGATGGTGAATTTTCATTTTCTAATTTGGGAGTGAAAAAATTGTCTGACTTGGGAGCGAGAATGCAAGGAGTTATCATGAGCTCATAGCTGCCGGGGCTATAACTACCAGAGGGTGGAGGTTGGATAAAGGGAGCTATTGGAGGCATGCAGTTGCCCGAGGGCAGATGCGAGGACAGTCATAGGACTGCTGCCTGAGCTGGGGCAGATTTGGTTTTGCAAGGGGCCTTCTGGAAGTTATGGGTGGGAGGGGTTTCTTGGAATGTTTGCTAAGGGTTGGTTACCTCATAGAGGTTTAGCCTAACACACAGTATTTCACCTATTATTAGAAAGTTAGGCTCCAGGCACTATCTTAGAGGCTGAATAAGTAAATGCAGCCTTATTACAAACCTACTCTTTCATTTTGCATTTGAAATCAGGTATTAACCTTGGACTGGTAGATTCAATAATTTTGAACATTTGGGTTTAGAATAGTGGGATTAGATTTCTCAGAGAGAACTTCATATTTCTACATTTAAGTATCTCTAATTGGTGTAATTCACACAGACCCATATTTCTTAGTGCCTTTTGACATTTTGTGTTACTCAAGTAATATACATTTTAAAACTCAATTTATTACTTCCTCTTCCAAATCCTGCAACTCCTTGAAAAAAGAGGTGATTATACAGCGATGCTGATAGCATTTATCACAATAGCCAAAGGTGGAAACAAACCAAGTGCTTTTCAACAAATGAATGGGTAAACAAAATGTGGTATACGCATATGGTGGCATATTATTCCACCATAAAAATGAATGAAGTTCTGACGTGTGCTGTTACAACATGGATAAACCTGGGAGACATTATATTAGTGTATTGAGCCAGACACAAAATGACAAGTTTTGTAAGATTTCACTTATATAAAATAGCTAGAATAAGCAAATTCACAGAGACTAGAGGTTACCAGGGGCTGGTGACAGGTAGCTATTGCTTAACATGTACAAAGGTGACGGAAGAAGTTTTGGTAACAGATGGTGGTGACGGTAAGACAACATCGTGCACGCAATTAATACCACTTTAATTGTACTTTAAAGTGGGTTAATATAGGAAATTTTGAGGTGTATGTTACCACAATACAATGTTTGAAAATGAGGGAGGATGGGTATGTAATGATGGGAGCAGAGACTGAAATGCTGCAGCTGCATGCTAAGGATGGACAAAGATTGTGCAACAAATCAGAAGCTAGCAAGAGGAAAGGGACGATTCTCCCCTACAAGTTTCAGAGGGAACATGCCCCCCCCCCCCCCGCCCCACATACATACACACCTTGATTTTTGGACTTGTAGCTTCCAGAACTGAGACATTAAATTTCTGTTGCTTTAAAACCAAAAAAAAAAAAGTTGACAATAGCCAAAAATTCCCATGCCAGAACTGTGGATAGCCCAAAGGGGCTTTGGTTTTGTGTTTGATCTTTCCTCAGCCTTGGTCTTTCCAGGCCACTCAGGCCTTACCTTTGGCAAAGGAAAAAGACTGTAATCCCATATCAAGCCTGCCCTTGGCTAAGGCAGCTGTGAACTAGACTCCTAGTTATGTTAGGATTTCAGGCCCTCTGGCTGTTGGCAATAGATCTGCCTAAGGTTTGCCCAAGGGTGTTTTGTGACTAAAAGAATTCAGTACTTAAGAATTGGGAGAGATATCAACAAGGCCTTCCTGATCAAAAGGGGGAAAAGAAATGTAACAAAAATAAGGTATCAGTGACTAAGAGGGTTCAAATAGAGTCCAAAGGCTATTCTGGAGGCTAGCCTTCTTAAGCAAGCTTCAGCTAGATATTGCTAATTACCAGTTTGCCAAACCTCAACCAAAACTATTCTCGTTAACTCTAAAGAACAACTAGGGCTCTATCTGCGATTCTACAAGTCTCAGGCACTAAGATTACTTTCCAGAAACCTACAACCTCCAGATGGGTTCCTAGGCCAGATAAGACCTGAAACCAAGAGGGGCCAGATTCTCCTAGAATATCAACTGGTTCCATCCCCCATCCCATACTGTCAACACCCCTTTTCAACATGAAAAAATTAGAATGGGCATAACCCAAATACCCTTAAAGACTGGGAGAAGGATCACAGGAGGAGTTATAACAGAGAAGATAGGATTTAAATGAGTATGATTGCTGAATCATTATATTGATATTTTAGTCTCCAGTGTCTTAGAGCAGCTAGAAGGAAAAACTTAAAATTGTGGATTATAACCTGTATCAAACTCTGAAATCTGTTCTAAAACAGATTCAAATCTGTTCTAAATCTGTTCAAAAGTACTTGTGACAATGTACTTTGTACTTTGAAATTTATTCAGTGTACTTTGAAATTTATTGCTTATTTTTGGATATGTTATATTTCACAATAAAAATGTTAAAAAAAAAAAAAAAAGAATCAGGAGAGATAGCAGCTTCCCTCTAAGGGAGAACCTGGAGCAGCTTCACAAGACGTCCTGCCCACTTTATAAAAGATAGTTTCAAAATTAAACTTGAGAATTTAGTTCTGATATCTTTAAATCAGAATTCACCAAGATTTCTCACGAGAGCCGTCCCTGATTCATTCAGACTTGCAGCAATCAGTGGTTGAAATTCAAATCTCACATCCAGGGTCTCCCAACAACAGAAATGAAAATCATGATTAGGGAAGGGGAGAGTGGGTCACAGACTGGGATAATAAAGTCCAATTATTTTATTGATTCCTTCCTTTTATTTGAGGGGTACTGCAAGCCCAAAGCCAAATCTTTCAAGCATGCCAAATCCTCTAGAGAAAACTTTTCCAGAGGCAAAAAAAGGGGAAACTTTTCTACTGTCCTTGAAAACAAACTCAAAGTGAATAATGGGAGTGATTTTGTTGTTCACTGACTGTATTTACCCTCTCTGTTCTCTTATTGCATCTAAAGAGATGAATTAAAAATTGGAAAAATCACATATTTGATCCTAAAACCTTATCTAATATTTTTATTAGCATTTCTCAAATAAGATTATAGATAGATACTAAATAGAACACACACCAAAGCAAATGGAAGAACGCTTAGCATTTTTAAACAATTTGTAAAATTCAAGAATGGGATTTCAACACCTTTGCTAATATATTTCCTCGACAGCAAACTACTTTCAACATAAAGTACTGTTAAAAATAAATAAAAATAAGCGTTAAAAGTCTATAGATAGAATGTACATCATGATAAAACACACACAAATTTCTCTCATTTTTTTATACATGACATTACAAGAATTCTGAGATAATTTAAGATGAAAAGACAAATTTGACAGTGAAAAGAATGTTATCTTGAGAACATATGCAAAAATAAAACCACAATCTTCTCCCAAAACAAAGCCAACAAAGCAATAAGATGAAAACTCTTCTTTGCAGCAATAAATGGAAGTATTATGCACTTTATATTTCCTGAATATTTAACCTCTTGAAACAATGGAGATCAGTGAGTGATCTCCCTCAATTTATCACTTAGGGAGAAGTTTATCTCTATTTTCTAACTATATTAACACTATTTTTTCTTTCTAAATAATTTTGGTTGTTCTGTTTTCACAAGTGTCAACCAACAAAAAAAATGCTGTGATATATTTTAGTTAAATGTTTGTATGGAAAGAATTGAATGTACAAATTTCTTCTCCTGAAAATTGGGAAGCATTCATAAATAACAATTCAGTGCAATTACTGCCTCTAAGAAGAACCATAGAGCATTCCAAAAGAAGTTACAACTATGAACGAATACTGTGAAACCTGCCATGTAAAACTGAATCTACCGATAGGTGGTCTAGGACAGTATTTACATCCAGCCATCATGTTGTGAAAGGCAGAGTCTCCCAACCCCCAACCTCTCTGCCTGAGTACAAACCGAGACATGACTTTACGGCCACAACAGGACCTATTGCAGGCCCCATACAGATCCCAAGCATCTGTCTACTCTGATAGCTTTGTTCATGCAACTGCCAACTTCCCCGGACCTGGAAGGACACCCTCAGGGCCCATTAAGAGCTTCATCAATATGGGGGCCAGTTTACTTGAGCTTATTTTTCCAGGATTCAGATGTCCCTTCTTATCTGTCTTTTCTTTTTTACCCTAATGAGTGAAGAGATGATATTTACTATCAAACAGAGACTCACATAGGGAAAACAAATATGAACAGAGAGACTACCTTATGAGAAAGTCTCTACATTCCATAGATAAGGCTTGCAGCTGCAGAGTTCTGAATTTCCAACAGCAAATGAAAGACTGTGTCCTATTGGTATCCTTTATTCCCTCTACTCTGCTTACGAGCTGCAGTCTAAGTTTCTCTTAACGAATGAGTAACTTTGTGATCTTGCCAAGCCACCCAGCTACTACTCAGTTTCACACACTTCTGTGTTGCAGAGACTGAGAAGATAAATCAAATAAAGCATCAGAATCACTTGAAGGGCTGGTTAGAACAGATTGCTCATCCCCAGTCCCCATAGTGCTAGGGAATTTGCATTTCTCACAACCTTCCATGTGATTCTGATGCTACTGGTCCAGGAACCACAATTTTGAGAACCATGGAAATAAAGCATACATATCAAATAACAACACTTGACTGACACATTAAGGGAAGGGAAATAAGATTTAAATATCAAGGATCCAAGTCATCTCATTTAATTTTCATAACATTATTTTAAGGATGTAAAAATTAAACCCTAAAAAATTAAATGACTTGCCTAACAATTATACAAGAAAATGGTGGAGACAAATACAAGTTTGTTCAACTCCACAATCTATATTCCATTTGTTATAGTTTACTGCCTCCAACAGTGTTCAGCCAGAGTAATTAGCCTAGGGTTTGAATTTCATTCTACATTCTACATGGTGGTTTGTCTTCTTCTTTGACAATCTCAGTCAATTTTTCTATTCTTGCATGAGGATTCAGGTTATTTTTAGAAATGGGGTGAAATACACATTTTAAATAAACATAAGAAATCATAAAGTAATTGCTAAAAGATGTTATGGACCGATTATATTTTCTACACCAAAAATTCAGGCATGTAACTTGAATATTCCAACCTTTGGTGCAAGAAGTCAGAACAAATGAAATAGCAGTGGCCCCCAAAGCTTTCCAGTTAGCATAACGTTCAGGCCTGCATAATGGATGTTTCATTTAGCATGCAGGCCTTTTGGAGGAAGTGAATATCAAAAAAAGGGCAAAAAAAAAAAAGTTTCCTCTATTATTGTGAGTCAAAGAAAAACGTAGTTAATTTGAATTATTCAAGGGTGAAAAAATAAGGCATATCAGTTCCTGTCTTGCTTTACTCTGCTTGATTTTAAAATAAAATGTTCAGACTCATAAGCAGTAAGAAAATGTTTCCAGTCAAGTATTTTGAACTAGCAGTCAAAGAAAGAAAGGCTGCCTAATTACATGATGAGCCCCCAATCTTTTCAAAAGACCATTGTTCCCTCTTAATTAATGTGAACTAAAACAACAGAGCACAGTCCCATTAGGATCAATTACCTTGGCCAAGTCAAGGCAGCAAAGAATTCCCTAGAGGGAAATTTGTCACCGCTTTTCCACCTGCACTACATCTATTTCTCAGAGGATTCTGCTACAGCTGGAAGCCTCCCTCTGGAAGGGACATCTGTTCACAGTGAATTTGCTCCTTATTGCGAACCCTGGGCCCTGGATAAAGGGTGAAGAAAAATCCTGGGCAGTCAACAGAAATGGGAGTAGAAATATGACGTGGCCTTAGTAGCTGTCGTTGCCTTCAAGGCATTTTTATTCTGCTTATTCTAGACTCAAATTTTCTACATGAAGATTTAAAAATGTGTTCTTGCTCGCCTTCAGGTAAGGAAGAAGGGGGAAGTTAACAGAAAAATGCTATTTCCTTAGCAGGATTCATAAATTGAGCATAGTGATTAGTTAAGAGGCTGGGCTTTAGAGTCAGGACCCAGCTCAAGTCCTGCCTTGGCCTGCCCTTAAACGACTGACCCTGAACCACTTCTGTAATCTCTCAGCTTGTTTCATCTATAAAGTGGTACCATCTCACAGGTTAATGTGAGGACTCAACTAAAGATTGCATGTAAATTTCTTGGCCCAGGGACAGCAGATCATAAATAAATCCTAAATAAATATTTGCTCTTATTATCCATGAGTCTAGTCTAAGAGCGCATTTCCCACATACTTTCATCAGTATTTTGATACCTCACACAGCACATTTTTCTTTTCAATGGGCCTCCATTTTTATATACTATGTACTATACTATGTACTAACATGAACCAATAATTCACTCATTGACCTTTCAGGATTGATGCATGCTGGCAGCTGGTTACTGCTTTAGATGCACAGGCTGTACTTGCCTAGAATCCCCAGAAACACCTGGGGTGAAAAAGCCACTTGTCTATTCATCAAGAATGAAATCAGGTTGAAAACGAGGGCAAGTTAACATCTTTATTTTTCAGTTTGGTAATAAGTTTTTCTCCCCAGTTGGTAAAGATCACAGATGATGAAGTAAAGAACCAACTTCCGAGTCCTCCAAGTAATTTTGTTTGGTGCTATGAAACTGAAATTATTAATTGGCATTTATCAGGTAGTGAGGAAAGCTGGGAACTAAGGGTTTAAAATGAATTCAAATAAAGATGGGAAATTGTCACATCTGTTTGACCTGGTTTACAATACTGATAAAGGACTGGCCCGAATGAAACTTCGAAGGAATATGACAGGTGATGCCCATACCTCCAGTAAAATTTGGGGCTCAAGGCAAGTAGTAGAGACCTACTCTTCTTTTATCATGAAATCAAGGACTCTACTCCCAATTCTTGAAATGCAGGGACTTCTATACTATATTCTTTCTCAGAATTTATATTGAGTTTTCCAAGCTCACAAACACTGTTACCAACCAAATTCCACTGTTTCTAGATAAAGTCACCGAAGTTCAATTCTTGTTAAAAGCTGTGGAAAACATTTCTGTGAAAGCTGTAAAGACCTCTGTCAATAAATATGGTAAAGTCAGCAAATTGGTCCATTCCATTTTTCTGTTTGTCATCTCAATGTTACTATCTTTTGTTCATATGACACACCTATAACCAAAAATAGACAAGACTTTTAGACCTTAGTTTTCACATTGTCCCCCAAACCCTAAGAACTAGTCCTCATGAAACTTCATGTGGGAGCAGAAGGCTTCTTGGTCTGGGAAGGCTTTCCCACAGATGCCACAGGAGCACCCGTCATCGTCCTTGTGTGAGCGTCGGACATGGCTGTCATGGGCAGCATGAGATGCAAAAGATTTACCACAGTACTTGCACTTGAAGGGCTTCTCCCCGGAATGTTGCCTAATATGTGTGCGGAGTATGCTGGAGGCAGTGAACTTCTGGCAGAGAACAGAAAGCAAAAAAAAAAAATTAAGTTCCGTGAGTTGGATAACCGATTAAATGAAGGTGAGCTTCACTGTTAATGATAACTTATGTTACCCCTTGGTTCTCCAACTGGTGAACCTTGGCTTTTAAGAGAATTGTTGGTCAATACAGAATTGACCAAGAGTAGAGAATTGTTGGTCAACAGCTGTTGCCTTATTAAGAAAGGACTTGATTGACTTGTCATTCTGTGTTTTTAGTAGCTCTGAATATTAGAACAGTGGCTCTGCAGTGGGTAAGATCACTGGGTGTCTAGTTACAAATGCATACTTTCAGCCCTATCCCAGACAGTCTGACCCAGTAGGTCTGTCATGAGACCCAGGAGCCTACATTTAAACAAGGATTCTAGGCAATTCTGATCCAGTGGTCCGAGGGTCACACTTTGAGACAAGTGGCATTAGAAAAGGAGAAACAAATACTGGTCAATCTGGTAGTCTTTGAGTAAATCAGTACCTTATTCGTTTCTTCTTTTTTAAATTTAAACTCTTTTCTTTCGAGATAACTGTAGATTCAAATGCAGTTGTAAGAAATAACAGAGGATCCCTCATGTTGCTATTTACAGCTACATTCACTTCACTCACACTCCTCCCCTTCCCCCACCCTAAGCAACCACTAGTAGTCTGGTCTCCATTTCTATATGATTTGGTCATTTCAAAAATGTTATGTAATTGGAACCATACAATATGTAACCTTTTGGGATTGGCTCTTTTTTTTTTACTCAACATCATTCTCTGTATATTCTTTCAGGTTATTGCATTTTCAATAGTTCAATCCCTTTTGTTGCCTAGTAGAATTCATTGTATGAATGTACCACAGTCTGTTAATAATTCTCTCATTGAAGGACATCTGGGTGGTTTCCAGTTGGGGGCTATTACAAATAGGGACCTTTCTGGATTGATGCATGCTGGCAGCTGGTTATTGCTTTAGATGCACAGGCTGTACTTGCCTAGAATTCCCAGACCCAACCAGCCTTAATCAACTTAAATAACTGGAGTCTAGTTAAACAACTAATTTGTGTCATCAGGGTATTCAGTTCACTTTTCAGGGCATCTGCCATTCCCAGGGTGACCAATAAGTCCAAAGGAGGATCAGAATTCAAGGAATGGGATGGTATATGGGTATTTTGACCTTGCTCTGAGAAATCTCACAAGAGGAAATTTGCCCTTCACAATAGACTATTAGTCACACAAGCTCATGGCCACCTTCCTTTGGTGAGGACTGGATCCACATGGTCCAGTTATGCTTCTCTGCCCCGTTTTTCTATACTGATTATTTTCATTCCATTGATAAACTTTTTCTTTGTACATATTGTTTTCTAAGTCTGGTAGACTCAATACTTTAATCTTCTTTTGAAATTTTAGAAGTCCATGAATAAGACAGCCCTGAATTTCTTATATATTTTTACATAAAAGAACTTAAATGACTCTTGGTGACAGAAACATGGTCTATACCAGTGCTACCCAATAAGACTTCCTGCAATGATGGAAATGTGCTATATCCATGCTGCCCAATTTAGAGGCCACATTTGACTGTTGAGCACTTGAAATGTGATTCCTACAACTGAGGAACTGAATTTACAATTCCACTTCATTTTCATCCATTTAAATAGCCATATATGGCTAATAGCTACCACAACGGACAGCATTGATGTATATCAAAGTGGGACATTAGGCTCTTTGTCGAAACAATATTTCGAGGGGTAATGGTTAATCTAGTCCATTCCAGGAACCATTAATCACATAGATCTCTTTTCTTTTTTTTACAGCTCAAGTGTTCTAAATAACGTAATCAGATTAGATGCCATTTCTTCAGTGCCCCCTCTTGAGTCAGAGGAGCAGCATTCTTTCAATTTCAAATCTTCACATACTAAAATACTAACAACTAAATACTAATTAAAATACCAGTACTAATGATAGCTAGCATTTCAATAGTGCTTATGACATGCTAGACACTGTTCTACTTACGTTAACTCACGTAATCCCACAACTCTGTGTGGTAAAGACTATTTATTATCCCCATTTTACCAGTGAGGAAACTAAACAAAAGTTAATGGGCTTCTCAAGATTGCTCTACTGGCTAAGCATCAGAGGCAGGATTTGAACCAAGGTAGAGGCTATGTCTCATGTGTCCTAAATACTACATGATGCTTGTGATCATTTCATTACAATGCCGTAACAGCCAGCTTGGCAGTAAGAGGGCATATCCAATCACCTTCAGCAGATTTGAACATTATTTTGGGGTAGAAATTGGGACTGGAGAGACTGGAGAGAGAATTATGCTTCAAGTTCTTATCCATGAATAGCCAAGAAGGACTCAAAAGTGATCCCTTAGAAGGAGGTTCCCATTACCTTTGTACAATACACACACTGGTACGGTCTGTCACCGGAATGGACTCGCATGTGTTTGTTTAGACTGGAGGACTGAGAGAAACATTTCCCACATGTAGAGCACTAAGGTGAAAAAGAAAAATATATTGTAAGCGGTCACATTTAGTCCAGAGTGGTAATTATTTCTGAATTTTGAGAGGCTGTTTTATATATGTATAACCTGGTATTTAGAGATAAGAATGAAGCCGATCAGGTCGGGATTAAGTTATTCAGAACACAGGGGGTAAGGAGGACATTGTCTGTATTTTAGAATTTCAGCTACTCTCTGAGACCAAAGGAAGAAAGGTTTATTTTGTCCAGAACTTAAATTTTCTGTAGCACATAATCTAACTCAACCTGTCTGGATAGATTATTTAAATAATCGAAACACAGGGAGCCCAGCATAAGAATGAGGGCCTTTAATCCTATATAGCTTAATGTAATGCCTGGATACATCCTAGAATATATTAAGCAGATAATAAAAAAAGTATTGGCAAAGTCCCTTGAGGGCTGGGAGAAAAAATACGGAACTATTAAACTTTACCACCAGGGAAACCCCTAATACTGTGTCAAACATTTGGGACACCAAAATCAATAGGACAATTTTTTTTTCCTTTTTAATTACCAACTGTGCTGGTTTGAAAATGTTTATGTACCCTAGAAAAACCGTTTTACTCCTAATCCCATTTTGTAAAGGCAGACGTTTCTTCTAATCCCTATTCAGCACTGTATGCTTTAAACTGTAATTAGATCATCTCCCTGGAGATGTGACTCAATCAAGAGGGTTATTAAGCTGGATCAGGTGGAGTCATGTTCCCATCCATTTGGGTTGAACTTGATTGGTTTATTGGAATCCTATAAAAGAGGAAACATTTCAGAGAAATAGAGATTCCGAGAGAGTAGAATGATGTAGCCATGAGGAAGCAGAGAGTCTACCAGCCAGTGACCTTTGGAAATGAAGAAGACTCTCTTGGCTTCATGAAACAGGAAGCCAAGAGAGAAAGCTAGCAGATGATGTCGTGTTTGCCACATGCCTTTCCACTTGAGAGAGAAACCCTGAACTTCATAGGCCTTCTTAAATCAAGGTACCTTTCCCTGGATGTTGTAGATTGGACATTTCTATAGACTTGCTTTAATTGGGACATTTTCTCGGCCTTAGAACTGTAAACTTGCAACTTATTAAATTCCCCTTCTTAAAAGCCCTTCTGTTTCCGGTATATCGCATTCCAGCAGCTAGCAAACTAGAACACTAAAGAACAGACATACATTCTTGACATGGTTACAATCAATGGTTCACAATATCATTACATAGTTGTACATTCATCACCATGATCATTTTTTTTTGAACATTTGCATCTCTCCAGCAAAAGAAAAACAAAAAACCTCATGCATGCCATACCCCTTACCACTCCCTTTCATTGACCCCTAGTATTTCGTTCTACTCAATTGATTTTAACCTTTGTTCCCTCTATTGTTTTTTTTTAATCCATATTTTTTACTGAACCACACCGTAGATAAAGAAGCATCAGACACAAGGTTTTCACAGTCACACTGTGAAAGCTATATCATTATACAATCATCTTCAAGAAACATGGCTACTGGAAAAGAGCTGTACAATTTCAGGTACTTCCTTCTAGCCACTCTAATAAACCACAAACTAAAAAGAGGATATCTATATAATGTGTAAGAATAACCTCCAGGATAACCTCTCCACTCTGAAATCTCTCAGCCACTGACACTTTACTTTTTCCCCCATTATTTAATCCATATTCTTTACTCATCTGTCCATACCTTAGATAAAAGGAGCATTAGAACAAGGTTTTCACAATCATGCAGCCTGACACTTTATTTTGTCTCATTTCTCTCTTCCCGCTTTTGGCTGAGAAGGTTTTCTCAATCCCTTGATGCTGAGTCACAGCTCATTCTAGGACTTCTGCCCCATGTTGCCAGGGAGGTTTACACCCCTGAAGCCCTTGATTTTGAGGCTTACTCTTGTAAAGCTTATGTATGTAGTGGAGAAGCTTAGCCTACTTATAGATATGTCTAAGAGTTATTTCTGGAGGATCTCTTTTGTTGCTCAGATGTGGCCTTACTCTCTCTAAGCCCAACTCTGCAAGTGAAATCATTGTTCTCCCCACCACGTGGAACATGACATCCAGGGGTAAACGTCTCCCTGGAGGCATGGGAGATGACTCACAGGGATGAGTCCAGCCCTGGCACCGTAGGTTCAACAGTGCCATCCTGACCAAAAGGGGGAAAAGAAGTGGAACAAATAAGCTATTAGTGGCTGAGAGAATTCAGATAGAGTCGAGAGGCTACTCTGGAGGTCACTCTTACACAAGCTTTAGTTAGACATTATTACAGTTCATAACTTGCCAAACCTCAACCAAAACCATTCCAGCCAATCCTAAAGAACACCTAGGGCAATATATAAGATTCTACAAAGGTTCCATGCCCTAGCATAAAACTTTCCAGAAACCTACAACCTCCAAATGGGTCCCTGGACCAGATAAGTCCTCTATGCAGAGGGGACAACCTCTCCAGAACATCAACTAGTTCTATCCCCCTACCCCATATTATTGACAGCTCCTTCCAACATGAAAAAGTTAGAATGGGCATGGCCCAAATACTCCCGAAACAATGGCACAGAAAGATCAAAGGTGGTGGTGGAATTATACAGAAAAGGCAGGGTTTAACAAATGAATGTTATTGCGGAAATATTATATTGACATTTCTTTCAGATTCCAGTATCAGAGCAGCTAGAAGTAAAAACCTAAAACTGTGGAATTGTAACCCATACCAAACTCTAAATCTGTTCCACAACTAATTGTTGTGATGTGCTTTGAAATTTATTGCTTTTTTGTATATATGTTACTTTGCATAAAAAAGTTGACTGACGACAAAAAAATATTTATTCCTTCTAGCCTCCAATGTTCTGGGGCAGCTAAAAGGAAAAATCTGAGAGATGGTATGGTAGCCCATGAGAAAATCTGCAATCTGTCCTGTAACTACTTGTTGAAGAGTGCTTTGAAAACTACTGCTTTTTTCTTTCTTTGCTTTGTATTTATATTACATTATATAATTTTAAAAAGTTTAGAAAAAGATAAAAGAAAAGTATAATTGAAATTATGTCTTCCCTGAAAAAGTTCATTTCAATGATATGTTTACCTGGGGACGGAAAACATGAGAACCACTATATTTATTCTGTATATCTGTAAGGCAGAGGAGCACCCTCCCCAGGATCTAAGGTCTACTCTAGATAACAGAAACACACTGTGGACAGTGTGAGTTCTGGTTCAGATCCTGCCACTGATGCTGTGAATTTCAGTAATTCACCTGATATCTATAGGTTTCATTTGTTTCAGATGTGAAATATGGATCTTGAACACAATCACAGTATAAAATAGAGGCCTGAATTAGATCTTTCTCTGTCAACAAGAAGCCGTGTGACCACAACGAGTCAGCTAAACTTGAAATCTTTATTTCCTGATTATCTAAACTCACAAAATACTTGCTATGCCGTCTTCACAGGGTTTTGATTAAACTGCAAACACTGTGCAATTAATTCAACAAGTGTTTATTGAGTGCCTACTATGTGTCCAACACCTCACTAGAGACAGAATCTAGAGGGTGTTGATGGCTATGAAAACCATAATGGCAATACAAGTTGACTGATGATCTGAAACATGTACCTACAAAAGAAAAATATGAATAGGTCATATCATGTTTCTTAATTCTTAACCTCGTCTTCTCTAATTTTTCTTTATTGCTTCAAGTTTTAATCAGGAACACGTATTATTTTTATTAAAATAAAAGGCAGTGGCTCAGTGGCAGAATTTTCACCTGCCATGTCAGAGACCTGGATTTGATTCCCGGTGCCTGCCCATGCAAGGAAGAAAAAAAAAAAAAAAAAAGGCAGATATTTGAGTTAATACTGCAAAAAGAGCAGATTATTATAAAAGGATAGTGATCAGCAAAAGAAATTGTTCTTAGAAATTAAAAATAAACAAGTAAAAAACTACTTAATAGAAATACTGTAGAGCTGAATGGACACAGCTGATTGTAAAGACTAAATACATGATATGGAAAATAAAGTTGGGGAACACCCTAAGAACACCTAGTGAAAAAATTAAAAAGAACAGAGAGGTAGAGTCAACCTAGCATGTGACCAAAAGGAGTTCCAGGAGAGAATAAGGCTCTAGAGGATAGAGAGAACAAGAAAATTCCTTTGAGCTCAGAACTTCTGCTTTCAGATTGAGAATCCTCTGAGTACAGGGCGGGGTGAAAGACACCCAGCTTAACACATTCGAATAAAATGTCAGAAGCCCAAAGATTAAAAACTACAATTTCCACAAAGAAGAAAACTTGTTTTTTTTTTTTACATTAAAAAAAATTTTTTATTAATTAAAAAAATAAAAAAAATACAAGAAACACACACATTCCCAACACATACACTCAGCAATTCACAATATCATCACATAGTTGCATATTCATCACCACGATCATTTCCCAGAACATTAGCATCAATTCAGAAAAAGAAATAAAAAGACAACAGAAAAATATAACAAACAGAAAAAAAAAATTTTACAGGCCATACCCCTTACTGATCCCTTTCATTGATTACTAGCATTTCAAACTAAATCTATTTTAACATTTGTTCCCCCTATTATTTATTCTTATTCCATATGTTCCTCTCATCTGTTGACAAGGTAGATAAAAGGAGCATCAGACACAAGGTTTTCACAATCACACAGTCAAAAACTTGTTTTTTTTTTTTTTACAAAGAAACAAGAGCCAGAGTCATCAAATGATAGAAGTTCTGAGGGAAAATTATTTTGATCTAAAAATTCTATACCCAACCAAACTATCAAAGAAGTATACAAATAAAATGTCCTTAGACAAACAAGAACTTGGAACAACATTCACCACGTTCCCTTAAAATTACTTGAAGATATATTTCAGTAAAACAAAGAAGAATCCAAGAAAGCAGAAGAATAGGATAGAAGAACCAGTAGAATCTAGGAAGGTGATACAAATATTCAAATATTACAGCTCACGGTTATAGAAGGCAACTAGTTCAAATTAAAATGAGCACCATGAAGAAGGCTTTCAGAATGTAAATTATCATGAAATAAATTACTCAATTAAGAAACCAAACACATCTCTTAATGAGGAGATAAATCAATTAGAAATCCCACAAAAAACAAAAGCTTCCAAAGAAGTCAGGGTTGAAATATAAACAAAGTTAAAAGTTTGGTATCATTTTGAGCAACTGATGGAGTATAAGAAGCAATGCTTTTTGAAAAAACAAAGCCGTATCTCAATTGGCCAGAACTATAAAAGGTTGGAAAGGACTGACATTTTGAACTCTATGTAATTGTTAATAACTAGAGGGGTTTCTGCTGACATACTTTGTGTTCTTCCTCAATTGATATCATTTTTCTGGAACTTGGTTTTCACTAATTTTACTTGATGCATCTCTTGAAAAGAAGGTTTTAAATGTTGGGAGGTAATAAATGTTAGGTGGTAATACAGGACTTTTAAAATTGTTGATTATACATACACCCAGCATCTTCAGAGTTTTTAAGTAAATGAGGATCTTTTAAAAACTGATTTTTCTTGTTAAAAATCATTTATCTGAAGTTCTGCAAGACTCAACTTCATGTGAGCTTCTTTTATTCAATTTAAGTTAAATGTTTTAAAATTCATGATTAGGCTTCTGGGGAAATTAAATATACTTTATGTTACAAAGCTAAGCACTCAAACTAAAGTACATGAAATAAGGACAAATAAAAGAGAATAGTGTGCATGGGTGGTTCAGTGGTACAATACCTACCTTCCATGAGGGAGACCTGGGTTCAATTCCTGGACCATGCTCTCCCCGCCCCACCCCCCAAAAGAGAATAAAGAGTGTCATGCAACAACCAAAGCTATAGGCTGAGCCCCCAGTCTTGGGGTTTGTTCATATGAAACTTAACCCTACAGGGGATAGGTCAAGCCTACTTAAAATTAAGCCTAAGAGTCACCCCCAAGAGAACCTCTTTTGTTGCTCAGATGTGACCTCTCTCTCCAGCCAACATAGCAACCCTTCCCCTGTCTACGTGGGACATGACTACCAGGGGTGTGGATCTTCCTGGCAGTGTGGGACAGAAATCCCAGAATGAGCTGAGATTCAGCATCAAGGGATTGAGAAAAAGTCTAGAATGAGCTGAGACCCAGCATCAAGGGATTGAGAAAACCTTCTCTACCAAAAGGGGGAAGAGTGAAATGAGACAAAGTGTCAATGGCTGAGAGATTCCAAACAGAGTCGAGAGGTTATCCTGGAGGTTATTCTTATGCATTAAGTAGATATCACCTTGTTATCCAAGATGTAATGGAGAGGCTGGAGGGAACTGCCTGAAAATGTAGAGCTGTTTGAAACAAGTAGCCATGTTTCTTGAAGATGATTGTATAATGATATAGCTTTCACAATGTGACTGTGTGACTGTGAAAACCTTGCGTCTGATGCTCCTTTTATCTACCTTGTCAAGAGATGAGAGGAACGTATGGAATAAAAATAAATAATAGGGGGAACAAATGTTAAAATAGATTTAGTTTGAAATGCTAGTGATCAATGAAAGGGATCAGTAAGGGGTATGGCCTGTAAAATTTTTTTTTCTGTTTGTTATATTTTTCTGTTGTCTTTTTATTTCTTTTTCTGAATTGATGCTAATGTTATGGGAAATGATCATGATGATGAATATGCAACTATGTGATGATATTGTGAATTGCTGAGTGTATGTGTTGGGAATGTTTGTGTTTCTTGTAATTTTTTTAATTAATAAAAAATAAAAAATAAATAAATTTAAAAAAATTGTACACATTTAGTTTTTTCTACTTTCAAGCCTTTATCCCAAGGAAATAATCAGAAATGGGTAACAGATAATGATTTATTTAGAATATTGTTCACTGCAGTAATGCTGGGAAAAAATACACAAAAACCAGGGGTTGGTTAAATAAATTATGGCGCAAACTGTTACAGCCATTATGTTTACAGAAAAATTTATAATATAATGCTATTGGAAAAGTAGCATTTAATTGTAATATTCAATATTATCCTAATTATATTAAAAATACATACACATAAAAAAATCTGGGCCATGTGATATCAGATACTTTTTCTGTGTGTGTTTGTTTTTTCTCAAATGTCTTTACCAATCACACTTTATTTTCTCTTATATTAAAAGTGCAAATTGGAAATAAATATGAAAGAAGTTTATGAAGTAAAAATATAAAACTCACTCTTGGCCTCCTTCTCTCTCTCACATTCCTAGAATTATAGTTAGCTATTTAATATGTTTTTTATTAACCATTTTCCCATTTATATGTAAACATTATTTACATACAATAAAATGTTTTAAATGTTTATATATTTTAAATAAAACATAATAAAATGTTTCCAATGAGATCATTCTACACATATCCTACAATTTTTTTTATTAATGAGCTATAATTTATATTGCCAATATGTATTGATGAACATGCAGTATCTAACATCTCACTATCAGAATACTGGGTGGTATTGTTTTTTACTATTTGCCAGTCTAACAGGTAAGAAATAATTTCATTGTCTTAGTATGTTAAAATGCTCTTAGAATTATACAAATAATCCATGATAATTGTGAATAGACTCAATTTTTACAGAAGTTTATATGGTGATTAAAAGTGATTTTTCCAGTAGTTTTGCTGTTGAGCAGAGGGGGAGAAAAAGAGTAATTCTGCTATGAATTCACATGAGGAAAACTGAGAGGCTTGGAGGTGTTGCTCAAGGTTGTGTAGCCCAGTCGGGCTCTTTCTAATTAAGCACAATGATACTTTGTGCCATTTTAAACTCAGGCTGGCAGTGAAAGACCAGGTATCTTGAATGGTTCACCAATGCCATTATTGCTTTCTGTCCTTCCAAAATCCTTGGCATGTGTGGAAGTTAGATTCAGATGTCAACTTGGCCAGGTGAAGGTATCTAGTTCTATTGCTGTGGACATGAGCCAATGGCATATGAACCACATCTGTTGGTCACTGTTCAAATCACTCTGGGATTTATCGGGGCATCACTCTGGACAAACCAACAAAATTTCATGTGCTACTCAAGGTCCTCATTTGTTGTTAATTACATCTGCAGTCGGCTAGGAGGCGTGCCTGCTGCAATGAATGGTGTTTGATTTAATTGGCTGGTGCTTAAATGAGAGAGCTCAACGTAGCACAGCCCAAGCAGCTTGGCATACCTCATCTCAGCACTCGCAACTCAGCCCAGGCCTTTGGAGATGCAGAAAGGAATCACCCCAGGGAAAGTTGTTGGAACCCAGACGCCTGGAGAGAAGGCCAGGAGAGATTGCCTTGTGCCTTCCCATGTAAGAATGAACCTCAGTTGAAAGTTATCTGCCTTTCCTCTGAAGAACTATACATAAACTAAATAAATCCCCTTTTATTGAAAACCAATCTGTCTGGTGTGTTGCATTCTGGCAGCTAGCAAACTAGAACAGCATGTCATGGAGGCCTTCCATTTCTTTTCATGCATGTATGTCATCGTCTTGCCCATAACTATCAATATGTCTACAGATTATGGAAAGACATGCACTTAACCAAGTGCTGTGCTCTTTCCTGGCAGGAATTTTCCAATCCTCTCCCCTTCCCCAATCAACCCTGCTTCTGATCTAGTATAGATAACCCATCCTTCCTTCAAGACCCGGCTCAAGACCACCTTGTCTACGAAGGCTTTTGCAAGCAAAATGCCTACGTCCTCTGTGTGCCTCATTCTACCCTGTACAGCTGTTCTAATACCCAGTTCATGTCTTCCATGGCACTGTCACCACCCACCGAGATCTTGTCTCCACAGGCACTGTGCATGCCAGCCAAGTAGTGCCTGGGGAGAATGAGAAGGAAAACAGTGTGGAAGGATGACCAGCATGGATCATTTGCCTTCAGAAGCTTACCTTGTGGGGCCGGTGCTTCTCATGGACGTGAAGGATGTGGATCCTGAGCCGGTCCCGCTTCTCAAAGGATCGTTTGCAGAGAGAACAAGGGAACTTCCTATCGCCCTTGTCCACACAGGGGGTGTACTTGAGATGCTTATCTCTGTAATATTTGTAGGTAAAGACTTTTCCACATCTTTCACATCTGTAACCTTCTGCAGACTCTGCCAAACACAGGGGGGACATGTCTCAGTGACTTTTCCAGCTAACTTCCCTCATCATTACTTCCTCCAAGACTTTTTAAAACCTTTTATTGTAGAAAAATTTAAACATACATCAAAGTAGAAATTATAATGTAAAAAACTTCCCATGTACCTCCCTCGTTTTAACAATTATCAACTCATAGCCAATTCTGTTTCATCTATATATATATCAGTATCCACTTCCCTCTAAATCACATATTTTATCAAAATGAATAAAATAAAAGACACAAAGAGTGTGCACCTTTTAGAAGATAATGGCTTTGTAAAAAGTATTAACCATAATGCCATTGTCATACATAAAGAATAACACTTATTCCTTAATATACGCATATTTTATTGTCACTTTCTTCTAAATTGGTCTACACATTGTATAATGTCTCTTAAATCTCTTACTCCATAGGTGTTCCTTCCTTTTTTTGTCCTGAAATCTATCTGCTGAAGAAACTCTTCTCCCAGCACTACTTAAGAGAAGTTCAGTCCTAGAGTTCCTGGACACATTCCCAATTGGCACTTGTTACAAGCTTAACATGGTTCTCCTAGGACAGCGAGACACCCACAGCATCCCTTCCAGGCTTCCGGTGTGCTGTTTCATAAGGACCCCATTTATAAAGTCCTAATGGGTGAGGGACAGGACAAGTTCATTTACAGTTCTCTTCTCTGAAATTCTGGGGAAGATTCCAGAGCTGGAATCTTCAGGTATAGAGTTAGGATGAAAACACGTGCATTCCTGAGCGCATAGGTTTATTGTGACTAATTAATTAAATTCTGACGTTAACCAAGAAAAGCGATACCAATGAGTTCTTAGCGAGGAGAGTGATACTATCACTGAGTGTCAGACCTTGACTGTGGTGGTAAATCTGCTTTTATTAACTGAGGAGGAGAAAGGGAGAAAGGTTAGGGAGGGTGCAGTGGACTCTAGCAAAGGAGGTCCCGGGTCCAGGGGTGTCTATGTTTTTGAGGGGGGAGGACAGGGGCCACCTACAAAAGCACCCCTGCAGAGAACACTCAGGAATCCAGAGGATAATGTGGCTTTGACTATGAATGCATCACTAGGACTTTTGTCTGGCCCCAGGGAGGGAGTGAGCCAAGAGTGAGTATATGCAAGGGTCTGTAGATAGAAATCTCTTAGCACCAGGACAGCAGGGAAGCTGTCCATCAGGGGCTTTGTCAGTTGACAACTACATCCCCAGCACATTTAACAGGTGGCTAAGGAAATAAACCATTCATTAAGTAAATAACCAGGAAGGCAACCTCCAACCCCAGGACATCTATTGCCCTGCCATGTCTGTCACTTTCATTGAGGTGCTAATACTCTCAGAATCTCCCTGCTGGGACGGTTTTTGGTCAGAGCTAGAATTTTCATTGGTCAGAAATACCTAGTCTTCCTGCTTCCTGGGGTGGAAGGAGAAGGTCACTTATCTTTACAAATCATAGCACTAAAACACACCAAAATTCAGAATAAAGATTCAGTAGTGAGTTTGCATAAGAATAACAATTTTGGCATAAATGAAACACTGATCTTACTAATTAGGCCTCTGATATAGCCATGTTTTCTGCTCAGGTTTATAGATATTTATCTAATTTTATCTAGTTCCCTTTTCTTCTTCTCCTGTCCCCCACCTCCCCTCCCGCCCCCCAATATCTCAATCAACTACTCTTTCTAGCCAAAGAGTTTCTCAATACTTCTAGTAATGATACTATCTGCCCACCAGAGACACAGCTTCCATATGGTTTGGTAACCATTGAGTTGTCTTAAAAAAGAAAAAAAAGTTGTCTTCACATTCCACACCTCCATCCCCCAAAACACACAGGGCCATGCTTGCATACTCAAATAACCCGCCCACATAGGGTCCGGGCACATCGTCCCAACTCAGACCCTAAGGAGAAAGTCTCCTAGGACCCACCAATCCTCCCGCAAATTTCTCTGAAGGGAAAGACTTAGGGGGCAGGGTAATTTTTATTTCTTTCCTTTTTAGTATACCCAAACAATATTAACAGAACACAAATGAATTCACCCATAATTCCTTTCTAACAAATTAAGTTTGTGTTTCCTTCCAGACATTGCCCAAAATACCTGTCATTTTCACAAGGCTGTAAGCACTGGATATAATTTAGATCAAAATTGGAACAAAGATATAATTGTGTGTGTTGGATATTTCATTCCACTTTCCAGGGTAAGCCCTCATCCCTGTTGCCTGTTACACGATGATCTGTGATATCTGCCTATTATGCCATGTTAATAATCTTAATTTACTTAATTATTCTACCAGTAAGCATTTAGGATTTGTGTGCTTATTTTTATTTATATGGATGCTGCTACAGTAAAAATCCTTGTGGATAAATCTTTTCCTTTTGGACTATTTCCTGAAGATAAATTTCCAGAAGAATATTATTGAGCCATTAAAGCTTATGAGCATTTTCATAGCTCCGTAACATTTTGTTAAATAATTTTTCAGAAGCCTAATGATGATTACTTTTTGCAAGTTATTAAACATGAATTTTTTTCAAATCCATTTTTCTTTTATTACAAAAGCAAAAACAAAACAAAACACAACTTTCCCACTCCCATTCTAGCCCGATGTTGGGGTAGTAGGAAAATACTTCATTAAAAGGAGGTCCCTACAGGCCCTCATTATTTCCAGTATGAACTACTGAAAGGTTCTGCTTGTAATTTACTCCTAATCACTATTAGACCTTTCCACACCTTTGGTTTCACTATTCCTGAGTCTCTGTTGCCTTCCCTCTCTTCCTGTCTTATGCATCCCTAATTTCATCTCATTCCTAAGCAACTTTTCCCAATTTAGTTGTAATGTCTTCCTCCTTCATTCAACACATTTTGGGACTCAGGAGCAAGGGATGTTAAGATGTTTAGGTCCTACCCTACTCTGAAGGATCTCAGTCCAGCCTATCTGCTGATAATCAGAGTATGTGAAAAATGCCGATTTCCTTTTTCTTTTACCTATTACACTCGTAGCATAATAAGGTGGTCTTCTACATTACTACACATGACAGCAATTTGCATTTGACTAGTCCCACCTACTAGATCAGTAGTTCTCAAACTTTCATGTATATAAAAATCACTTGGAGATCTTATTTAAAATGCAAATCCTGTCTTCTAGCTCCTTGCTACTATGCAAATGTGGCCCAGGGACCAGCAGCAAATAGGCATCCCCTGAAAGCTTGTTAGGAATGTAGCATATTGGACCCCACCTGGTCTCTCATTTAGAATCTGCAACTGTCACAAGATTCTTAGTGATTCCTACCCACATTGAAGTTTGAGCTGGAGTCTAACTCAGTGTTTCTCAAACTTGACTGAGACCCACAGTGAGAAATACATTTTATAATTGAGACCCAGCATACGTACCATGTCCACGTGAAACAACACTACACAAAACAAAATTTACTTACAGGGTGATTCGCCTCATTACTTTTTATTCTACTTTATTCTTGTTCTCTTTCTTTTCTTTAAGACGCTGTTTTCAACTACTAAGATATTGCAACCCACCATTTGTAAAACACTGTTCTAGTTCTTTGACTTTTTTTGACTACATTCACCTGAACAGAGATGGATCAAACTGGTTCGCCTAAGGCAGACCTTGCATCCATCTATTTCATTTTTATTTTATTCCTGGGGAGGGGGTGAAAGGGTAGGAGGAGAGGCATCCTTGTGCATAGAAGTAGCTTCAGCGGCTTTGGAAAGGTGAAGGCGCTTCCCTCCAGCTGGGTAATGTCTTCCAGGTTAGCGACACCCTCAGCTGTCTCCTCCTTTGGGAGGGAGGGGCTCCATGTGTGAAGTGCAGGATAGGAAAGAGCCCAGCCCTTCCACTTGCAGGGCCTCAAAGGGAGGAGCAGAGGTGTGCACTCACCTTCAGAGGACCCAGAGGGCCCAGAGGGCCCGGACGGCTGCTTTCCCTGTTCTGTGACCTGAAGGCTCACAGGAATGTCCAAAAACTTCTCATAGCAGTCTCCATACCACACAAGGAGCTCTTGATTCCGACAGATTTCCTTGCAGCTCTCATAAAATATCTGTCCTTGACACTGCACAGCAACTAGGTTCTGTTCCTTGGGAAAACGGGCACAGTTGACATAGGACATCCAATTGCCCGCACTTCCTTTTCCATCTATAAAGTGGCTCAAATGACCATCTTCAAAGATCTGAATGCAATGAAAGACATGAAATTTGGAATGTACATTTTGGGGGCTTATCCTTTAAGATCGATTTACTTCCCAAACTATATTTCTAAAAGCAGAAATTCAGGGTCAAGGTGTTTTGAACCTTGATTTTGATATTTCTGACAAATCACTTTCCTTACAGATAGCAAACTGCAGCCCCACCAGCATGTCCTGTCCACCTTCATTAAGCTGAAGAGTATTTGTTTTTAAAAATCCTTTGCTAATTTTTTAATTTGCTTTTTTCCCATTCGGCTTATTTTTAGCATCTCTCCATAATATTTAAAGGATTTGGAATTATCTGTAAGTATAACACGATGTACTAAATTTTTAAAATATGCATTCTATGTCTAATCTTCCCACTCTGGAATGACTTAAGGCACCTCAACATATAGAATTCATGCAAAGATCTATCCTCTTTTTCTTCCCTTTATATTGCAAAACAGCCAGCCCTGATAGCAGATTACTGCCCCAGGTGTCCTGTTTCCCCAGCCTGGACCCTCACAGAGAAGCAAAGGCCAAAAATTTCCCCCCACTAGGCTCCCTCCCCACTTTCAGCAGCCCACCAGACGTATTTACCTCCCACATCAAAGAATTGTCTCCGTAGGTCTTGACTTCACTGGCATTGACCACTTTACCTTGAAAGGGTCCAAACCTGACTCCTTTGGGAATGAGGCCCCCGCAGAACACACCAAAATGTGGGACTTCACCAAATGTCGTCTGCAGGAGACAGAGACCTAGGGAAACCGGAGGCAGGAAAACACAATGAGGAAACTGACTCTGCACTTTGTTAGTTGGGGAGAAGAAATCCAAGCACAGAGTTGTGCCTACCTTCTGGTAGTTGAAGGGAATCTTTATCCAGAGTTTGAGGAAGAGTATCAAACCCTAGAAAAAGGCACGGTTAACAATTTATTTTTCATGTCAAATGTATTATGAAATGCCTTTAGAAGACATCTTCCCTACCCCCCAGAGTTAACTATTATATTTTTCCTGCTCCTTTCACATGAGCTTTCATATACAATTTCTCACTTGAGATTCAGAACAACACTTGCAAGCTTATGTAATTACTCCGTTTTAAAATTTTAAGGAACCTGAGAATCAGAGGATGATACTGATTTTGACTAAGTTATAGTAATGGCTGAGCTGGGAATCCCAAGTGAAAATTGCATGGGGATGTCTTTGAGTTACCTTGCTATGAGGCTGACTTTTTGCAATTGAGACCATGCAGGCAAGTCAGTAAATCTCAGTAGTGATCCTACAATGCCCAGGCTCCATTCTCTAATGGAAGTACACTCCCAGCCTCTTCCCACATTCTTGTACAGCCTCAAATTCGCCCTACAGTGTCTCTTCTTCACCTTCTGCTTCCACCTGTCCCCAACCAGCCCATCTCCCAGGTTACTTGAATTTCCTTTACCAGAGCTGTCTGCGGGTACCAGAAGGCCAGAAATCGCATGCTGCAGGTGGGCAGGGTGTTCCATGCTGGGGATGACCCCATAGAGAACTAAATGCAGATTCTCCTTAGTGAAGTGGTAAGGATGAGGCGACTTCCGTTCTTGGTTCGGGAGTTTGGCGCCAGCCTCAGACAGTTTGCCGGGGGCGCAAGATAATTGGGAAGTCTTCTGATCCTTGGGTAACAGGCAAGCATCCACAGAGGGCAGTGGAATTAAAGTTTCAGGCCCACAACATCGGCCACTGTTGCTCGGGCCATCGAGGTGGCCAAAGTCTTCACCGCTGACGCCTGCATACTCGTGGCTGCTTTTCAGAAAGTGTGGCACCTCCCTGGGGAGATGGGGAATTGGGTACCACGGTGACAGCTTGCTTTCCCAGGGCAGATCATAGAGCGGCTCCCTCTGTAGGGCCAGGTCCGGGCTTAGCAGCGGAGGCACGGTCGGGAAGGCGAAGGGGGACAGGGTCTGGGGCCCAGGCACGGCGGTCTCCAGCTGCCGGAAAGGTTGGAAATCCTCCTCAGCGGTGGTTAGGGCGTTTCCGAAGTGGCCATAGGGAGGGAAAGGCGGGTAGTAGGCGGCCAAGTGGTGGGGCATGCTCTGGAGCCTCTCGGGCGGGTAGCGCGCCTCGTTCTGGAGTCCAGCCTCACCTGGCGGCCGCAGAGCCATCCCGGGCCACAGCGCGCGGCGGTTCTGCGGGAAAGCAAGCGCTGCTGAGTGCGCGGGGCGAGGCGAGGCGAGGCGCTGACCGCCGCACCCCGGCCTGCTGCTGCCCGCCCGGAGGCAGCACGGGTTCCTAACATCAGCCCCACCACCCGGGTCAGCGCCAGGTCGAAGGGAATTCGTTAAATTTCCCGATTCTATCTCCCACCACAACCAGATCAAAAGGAGATAAAAACAAACAAACAAAACAAAACGAAACCCCGCCCGGATCCCGCCCGACTCCAAATTCCTAGATAGGGTCGCCTTTGCCTTCCCTCTCCAACCACACCTTGACCAAGCACGATTGGTTTCCAAGACCCGCTCACCACATACCGCCCCCAAACCCGGCTCGGGCAAAACTTGTTTCGTGCTCTCCTCTCCCTCCTCTTTGCAACAAAACTCTTTAATAGAGTGGGTCGGAGCCGCCGGACTCTCCCACCCCCCAGGCAGGGGCCGCTAGCGCCGAGCAAGGCTGTCGGAAGGCTCAGAGGCCGCCGGCGGCTCCAGGGCGCTCCCGGGCCCACAGCAGGCAGGAAAGCGTGAAGGGTCGCCGGGCAGACCATGCTTCTGGAAACTGGCTCCCCGAGTCCCCGGGGCAGGTCCGAAGGAGAACTGCAAGCCCAAAGACTGACCCCGCGACCCCGGCGGTCGACGCTGCATTGGGGAGCACCGGCGTGGCGCCACCTTCGGCTCTCCCCCGGGCCCCGCCACGAGCACCCGCTCCCGGCTCGGGCCCAGCCCGCTACATGCCCCCAAGTCCCTCGGAGACTCCAGGTCACACCACCTGGGGGCGTAAGGGCCTGGGGTCGCCTCGCAGGAGCGACGAGCATGAGGTCCCCAGGCCAGGTGGGAGAGCAGGCTCGGCAGCCACTCCCGCCCTCTCGGCCCCGCGCGGCCTCTGGGCAAGGATAGCGCTTTAGTGGACACGCACAACACGTTAACGATGACTGAGGAATGAAGCCCCCTCGGGGTCGGCGTGTCTTGCGGGCGAGATCAATGAGCCCAATAAGAAAGCCAAGCAGGGTCGTGACTCAGAAATTAAAGAACACGGGGTCAGGAGAAGAGGTCAGCCACGACGAAGGCACCGGTTTCTCTGCTCCCGAGCCTGCAAGGACGCTCCTGACCTCCTCTGACCAGCTATGCGCAATTAGGACTGAAAAGCCACCAAAGGAATAGAAGCCCCGGAGAGGGTGAAGCGGCCTCCCCAAACGAACCCGGCAGCGAGGACCACAGGCTCTTCTGACGCTCGGGGTCCACGACGGCCTGGGGGCCCAGCGCGCACCCACCTCCGCGAGCGCCGCCGGGGCTCCGGCGCCCTCCAGGACCCTTTGGGGCAGCGCGGCCTCGGAGCGGTAGGCTTCGGGCTGGCGGGCGGGCGGGCGGACGGGTGGGGAGGGTCGAGCCGGGTTTAAGAGGGCAGGCCGGCAGGCGGGCGGGGCCGCAAGGGTTAGGGAGGGCGAGGGTGGGGAAGGGACGCGGCCCCGGCGGTCTAGGGGCCGGTCTCCTCCCCGCCCCCGTGGCAGCCATTGGCTGCGCTCTACCCGTCCCCGGGCCCCAGGGGGTCGCGCACTCAACTCAGCTCTCCAGACCCTCCCCGGGAGCCCAGCTGAGCTCTCGCCGCCCGCTTTCTGCAGGCGCACGTTGCCGCTCTTGCCTGGAGACAGGTTACCCAGGGTGCCCAGGTAAGGCCCCCTGTGCACACGACGACCCTGAACAGTCGTCCGGGTGGCCCGGGCCGGGCGCGAGGTGCAGCCCTGCTTCTCGGCTTCAGGTGCCCAGGGGTCGAGCCTGGCCAAGGCGGTGTCAAACCCTCCCCAGGACCACAGTTGGACGTTTGTCCCTGACACCTCGCGGACTCCGGGCACCGTCTCTCCGGCAGGCAAACGGCGCCGCACGGGTCCCGAGTGGTGACTTCTGGGCGCTGTGGACTCCGCGCCTCCGACGCCGCCGCGGTGCGGCCCGCGGGACGTGGCGGGAGAACATCCGAGGACGGTGCTCCACGCCCTCACGGCGTCACTTTCCCCCGCAAGATTCACGGCCTCAGACAACTTGTCCCTTTCCCCCGAAGGCCCGCGACCTCCAGACCCACACCGGGCGCTCAGTGGCCGCATTTTTATTCTTCTTGCCAGCAATTGAGGGAGAGAAAGGAGCGCTTAGACCCATTCACATTCAGAGATGGAAGCACCTAGGGTGGGGGGAAGCTTATGCCGGGTGGCCTTGGCCAGGGCCCTCCCCACCTCCGGCCGCCGCTTCCTCTTTGCAAAATGGGGCACATTACCTGCCTCCGGGCGTGGCTGTGAGGGTTGAACGAAAACTTGTGTGATCCCTCCAGCGGCCCCGGCCTTGGCGAGCAGAAAGGAAGACAACAGTCACCGGGGTAAGAGACGCTGACAAAGTTCCTGAAACCGACGGAGGCGGAGGCCGGTGGCTGAGCCTGGTCTCGGGGGGTCCTCGTCCCCGACCTCCGCGGGTGACCGCAGTGGCGCGGCGCCTCCTCCTCTGGTCGCGGGACCCGAACTTGCAACCTTTGCCGCGGGCGCAGGAGCAGGGGGAGGAAGGCGCGGGAACCCCGCCACCTTCGCGGGTGCCAGGGGCAGGCGGCCGCGCCACGCGCGCCACGCGCGCCACGGGCCGGCCCTGCAGGCTCCCCACGTCCGCACACCCGGAGGTCGCTGGGTGCGTCCCTGCTGTCCGCATCCAATCGCGTTTCTCAATCACGAGGAGTTGTTTTCTCTACGGGATGGGATGCCAAGGAACAGAGCATTTACCCTAGTGTTCTGATAGCATAAATCCCCTCCACGCCCCTCCCATTCTTTATATCTTGCCTAATAAATGGGTTGAAGGAAGTGAGTTGGACCCGTCGAAATCTTGTCCCTAGCACCAGGCACCTCCGGGGAACGATCGTTTACTTAGAAAAGCAAAATAACTTCTGCTGTCTTCTTCCCGAGGCATTCGCAGCCCAGGGCTCTGACGACCCACTGCCGCTTACTCCCTTTTCCTTCCTCCAGACCTCGCCCGGAGGAGTTCAAGACTGATCCGCCGATGCATAGGTGGTCCATGGGTGTCAGGGCCTCATCAATCCATTATTCCTTGCAGTCGCTCAGTGGTTGTAGTTTTAATTTAGCAGAAGCAACGCGAAACTTATCTTAGAGTCTTGTTCTTCTGCAAAGAATGTAGAGTTTACTATGTTTAAAAACATATCTATTTTAAATTATAAGACTTGCTTGTTCAGACCATTTAAAGAAATACATAAAATAAAGTTTGAAGTCCAATCTTTGTCCCCACTCTCCAAAGGCAGTACTGATTAACCATTGGTTAACTCCCTATCTCGTTCCTTTTTTCTCTCTCCTCTCTCAATACTTTTAAATTGTGGTAATATATGTAGTTTTTTTAAAACAAGGTGTGATTTACTTTATATGCTTTTCTGCAACTTTTCTCACTTAATATCTACTATCAGTGTATAAAGATTGACTTTATTCCTTATAATGGCTGCATGGTATAGAATTTCATCTTATAAGTATGATCTTCTGAAAGTGTCAGCCATTTCTTGAAAAGTTACTAAGTATTTTTTCAGTAGTACAAGCCATGCTCCTGGGAACCTTACTCTACAGATACATCTGGGTGTGGCATGCCTGTAGCATAAATATCCATGTGTGAAATTTCTGGGTCAAAAAGGTATCCACCTTTAACATTTTAATAGGTACTTCAAACCTTACCAGTTTGCACCTTCACCAAAAATAAGTGTACACAAGCCCTGATCTAATACTGAGTATTGCTAGGCTTTTAAAATTGCCCATTTTTCATGTGAAAATTTTTACTTGCCCTTTAGTCATTTACCTAACTTTTATTAAACTCTAAGCTATTACTGTGCAGGCACCAAACTAGGCACAGAGCATAAAATGGGTGAGTAAAGCAGCTGGAGTTTCCACCTCTGTGAGGCTTACAGTCTAATGAGGAAGATATATATTTGCATGATTATTTGATGAATGTGTAACTATAAACTGTATTGGGAATGAAGAAGAAAATACAAAGTATATTGAAAGGAAGAGAAGCATGTCCTGTCCTAGACTGGGGAGACAGGCAGGGCTCCCTACCCTATAAGATTTGAAGGATGTATAGAAATTAAGGGGATTCACAGAACTGAAAGATGCCTGGTGTGGAGGAGACAGCCCTGGGGGAGGCTGGAGAGTCAGCAGAGGCCAGGTCTGTGCTGGGGATACCTGTTAGGATGTAAGGGTCCCTATATGCTGACTTGCAAGTCTTTGTTGAAGGAGAAATAGGAAGTCATTGAGGGAACCAGGAAGTCACTGCAGACATCAGTACACTTCATTCCTAACTAATTTTAGCACACATATCATTAACTAAGTTTTTGTTTTGTTTTCCAGATTTTATATTATTGACTTTATATACAAAATCATTTGATTTCAAATAAACATTCAATATAGAAACAAATGTTCTTTTAAACAGAATTTTTTTTACATCTACTGTACCATTGAAATGCTTTATCATCTTACATGATTTCTTCAAAATCTCTTATCAAGGGCACATATAGAAAAGCATTTTTCAACTATTTTTTTATTGTGAAACATAAAATACATACAAACAAGCAATCAATTTCCAAATATATTCTAACAAGTGGTTATAGAACAGATGTTAAATTTTATGGGTTACAGTTCCACAATTTTTCATATGTTCTTTTAGCTACTCCAAGACACTGGATACCAAAAGAAATATCAGTATAACGATTCAGCAGTCATACTCATTTGTTAAATCCTGTCTTCTCTGTTATAAGAAAAGCATTTTTTTAAGTGTTTTTTTTTTGTATGCATTATGGCGTGGTCACATTTCATTATTTTTTCCATATGAGTATCTCATTATTGCAGCACCATTTGCTGAATTTTTGTTTGTTTGTTAGTTTTGCTTGTTTGTTTGTTTGTGTCTTTTTGGAAAGTGCACGGACCAGGAATCAAACCTGGTTCCCTGCATGGCAGGTGAGAATTTACCACTGAACTACCCTTGCACACCCGAAAAGCATTTTTTTAATAAATAGAAACAAAGGTTTTTTTCAGCTTTTATTATAACATAAAAAGTTTACTCAACAGAAATAATTTCATTACTATTTGGGGGAGGGAATAACCAACTTTTTGTGCAAACAATGCTAGCCTTCTTTTAAGCATTAAAAGCATAACTGCTTAAGAAATGACATAAGTAATACTTTTATACCTACAACGCCCCTAAAATAATATATATAATTTATATTTGTGCACACCTTTAGCAAATTAAAGCCCAAGACAAATGCTTGAGATCCACTATCCAGAGGTATAATCAGAGTTTACTGTAGCTCATCATTCGGAGAGCTTACCAGTCAAGATCTGTAATGAAAGCTGCAGTTTCCCTCTTTCCTATTTTTTAACACAGAAATCAATGACTAAGAACTTAATAGTGGATGACAAATCACACCCACATTATTAAATAGTCTCAGTCAAACACATCTTAAAGACCAATGAAATCAGCACTTACATTTTATTAATTTCTGGAGACAGCATTAGAAAGCTTATATATCCCTTCTTAAAATAGAGAACTGCATGTGATGATGGTGGAAAGAAATTAAAAATTTGAAATACCTGTATTTACAGCAGCATTGATCCTTTATAAAGAATATGAAAATGCAATCATCTTTAAGGGTAATAAAAAATTGAGGTGATGGTACTCAACTACAGTGCTTGGAGTTGGAATAACTATTGGTGCTCATTAACTGCGCCAGTAGTGAAACCACTTTCCATTGGAAAAAAATCCAACTGTAAATATGTGCGTAAAGCACATATAACACAGCTTATCTGTATTGTTTATCTGTATTGAATATTATAAATATGAAATACAATTCAAAGACATCCTTACAAAAAACAAACAAACAAAAAAAGGCATAACATTTTGTGGTTCATTTTTATAGGACATTCTCCCCCCTGAAGGTGGCATCTTAGAAATCTCAAATTCATTCTTCTCTTGGTTTACAGTTGTAATGAAAAGATGTGGACAGATGAACTTTCCATGTGATTAATGGGAAAAGAACCAGAAACTGCAAAATGTTCAAGTTCAAAATATAATGGGTGAGCAATGTACTAATGTCCAAATATAAACAAATAGTTTGTAATGTTATAAACCAACATGACAATTCACTATCAATAATGTGAAAAATTAACATCTCAAACAGGCATAAGATAAAGAAGTGCTATTTTTAAATTGTAAAATTATTGTAATGAACAATGTCTTACATTATAATGGTTCATTCCAAACTGATGAATGATTTCAAACTCAAGGATGAAGGTTTGCTTGCAAATAATAATGCAACATAATTTCACAAAAACTTCAATTTTAAAAAAAGGGAATAGCATTCCAATTTTACCTCCCCAAGAAAAGTTCTCACAAATACAAAGTAGAAAAACAGCCACGTATCATTAACTAACATTTAATATTTGCCTACAGTTCTTTTTTTTTAAGATAAAACTTAGATGTGATGAAATGTACACATCTTAAGTGTACCACAAGTTTTAACAATAGCATAAGCCACTGAATCTCCAGGGCCCATCAAAATGTAGAATGCATCACCACAGAAAGTCCTTCAAACCTCTTCCCAGGCAACCCCTGCTCCCAATCCTTTCCTTCTCACCCCACACCCCCCATACAACTTTTGCTTAGTTCATCTCCCATGGATGAGTTTTCTTGTTCAATAACTTCCCATAATTGGCATTATACAGTATATACGCTTGTGTATTGTCAGAGCCATAGCTCTTTGACAGGGAAAAACTTTGATGCACCCTGAAAAAAAGCATCCAACAGCCAGAACATACACATATCCCAGGCGATTAACTGAAGCCCCTTTGGAAGGGGTCAAATGAACCTCAACATTTTGGCTCTGCCCATGCTCCAACTTTAAAGTTTTGCTTTTGCCAGGAGTATATTGATGGCAAGACAGACATCCTCAGTAACTTTTCCAAAATCCCTGAATCAGTGTTGTTTTGAATGACAGCCAATGTGCCCTTGCAATGGCAGGTGATCTCACAGAGGACTTTAGCAAGGTTCTCCACTGGAGAAGCTCTGGGGGCTTCCAAAAAGCCATTCTGAGAATGCCAAGAGTACCTTCACATAATTTACATCCAGATCTGTCTCATTCCTTTTTCCTTAACAGTGGCCTAATTTTAGTATTCTATAATGGCTATTTGAATCCCTCCAAAATCATGGTTTTTTTGTTATCTTGGGGTACCAGTTTTTGTGTAAGGGCTGCCTTCTTGGGGAAATGACTGGAAAATTTATTTTCCTACGTATCAAGATGACCCATTATACTGCCTATTTTCTATGGTTGCATTAGGATATTTAGAAGTTCTTTGACCTTGAAGGGGATCCCTGCTAAGGTTAGAAAGTCTCACTGTTTCGAAAGCACCAGAAAGTGATGGATGACCTCAAAACCTTAACTACACTGTGGATATTAAAGTTTTTTTACTCCAGTTGGTTGGCAGGCAATCAATCTTGCCATCCGGGTGATAAGGAATCATATCTAAGTTACCCTTGAGGTCTGTCATGCATAGTGAGCCTGATAATTTCCCATTTCTGTCTGTAGATCTGACCTGTCAGAGTCAAGTGTGGATGTCCAAAGGCATTCCTAGTATGAAGGCATGGGTGATGCCAGTTAAGCATTTTTCCATCTTCTGGGATAGAAGGAGAGTAGCAGGGTTCAAAGAATTACAGTGATTGGTAAATATATGTATAGGAGAAAGTAACAATATCTCATGGAATGTAAACTGGCCTAGCTAGAAACATTGTGTATTTTGTTAAGTAGCAAAGATTGTACAGCTTGGGGGATGATTAGGTTCAAGGAAGATTCCACAACTTGCTGGCGAAAATGTCCATGGGTTAACAGTAAATGTTATAGCTTTGGAGTAGATAGGCCTCGACACTGGATCAAGAGAGAAATTGCAGTAACCTGTGAGTGGTTTTCATCATGCATTTGAGTTAAAACATCAATGGCCTGAGCAGATCATTTATGAACAAACAGGGAGAAAAGTTTATGATAAGTTAGACCTAGGATAGGAAGTTGTTGAAGAGCTAGTTTTGTTTGTAGAATTCCTGTTCATGTCTGTTTTCCAAGGAAAGGGATTCCACCCAGGATTTAGTTAGATCCTAAAGGGGAAGTAATTTTAGAGATGGTTGGGAACCCCCTGCTTATTATACTGTATGATACCTAAAAATCCTGTTTTTAAAATAATAGATCTAGGAAAGATCTGGATGGTTTATCATCAGTAAGAGGTAAGAGGCTTGCCTGAGACAAATCATGCTCCCCCAAATGAATCTGTTGCTGAAGAAAATTGCTATTTTCCTTTTGACACTTTGTGTTCTTTTGTGCTAAAATGCAGAGATAGTTAGATTCCCTGTTAGTGTTTTCTAAACTTTAGAGCATAGCAAAATCACATCTACTTAATGAGTGAAAATTATGAAGGAACATCAACATCCTTGAGATCCTGATTAAAAACTTAAGACATTAAGACATCTCAGTGAATCTCTGAAGCATAACAGTTCATGGATACTGTTGGTCCTCCCAAGTAAAAGTGAACAAGTATTGACTGAATTTAAGGAAACAGGTTCTAAAGAAGTCAGACCATAGATGCACAAATGTAAAAGAGATGGCCTTGAATGGGATTGGGAAAAAGAATAGTATTAGGACATGGTGCCACTGGAAAGAAAGTGTAATTATCTTATTGATAGCCCCAAGATCATAAATAAATCTATACGCCCTGTCATTGAGTTATTTAAAGGTCAGCATAAGCATGTGATAAGGACTAATGCAAGGCACCCTTTGTCTATTAGTCCTTCTACTATAGGCCTTAATTCTTTCTTTGATTCTGACTTCAAAGGGTATTGTGCAAATATTTGTAAAAGTTTGAATAGATCGATCTTAACCTTGATCAGCTCATCCCCAGGAATCCTGGAAATATTGGTAAGTTTTTGATCCATTAGGAGTCGGGTAGCTCACAGAGATCTTTAAGTTTAGTCTGATTTATGTATTTGTATCCCAATTTAGCTAAGACCCGATTATAAATAGGGACATCCTTAGGAATTTCAGAGAATAAGCCTCAAGGACAACTTAATCTGGCAGTTCTATTTCCATGATAAATCTTTCCTGATAAAGTTGGCTGATTTGATATCACAGAAGAACATGTTATTATGGAAATAGAACTGCCAGGGCAGCCCAACCCACCTCTCCTGCACCCCTCCCGAGCACTACCTCCTTCTCCCTGTTCCCTGCAGGCTGTTGCCAATGCAAAGAGGCTGTGGGCACTAACCTCCATACCTAGGCTACACGTGCCCCCCTTCCCCCCTGCCCATAGTGTTGTACAGCCTCACCCTGTCACCCCACCCCCCCCAAGCTCTGCACATCAGTTTACGGCACTCCTAGGCCCACACATGCACATGGGCCCCCAATCACATCATTCAGCACTGGGAAATGCACTTTACAGTAGTCCTAGAACCACAAATGCACACTGCTCTCAGCCACACTTCCCAGCTCTGAGAAAGTGCCAAACTGCGCTGCTGGGTCATATCTGCCCCCAATCCATGAAGGCATAATGCCAACCTGCTGCAACAGCTCTATACATGCGTACAAAGGGCCCTGTGCCTTATACCAGTGCACACCAGGGTTACGCCCCCCGCCCCCCCACCCCAGACTGGTGTACCACACAGCTATATCCTCCCTGGCTGCTGGGCACCCATGGTCACAAGCATCAGCGTAACATCTCCAACCTATGCCTACACCTGCCCTGAAACAAATCACCGCACTGAGTGCCCCACCCCATACCCTGCTCCCTGCTGTACAACCATCCCACAAACACAAGGTTTAAGAT